>LOEQ01004321.1:44963-73624 GCA_001685075.1 Bramus lutescens | reverse complement strand
AAAAAAAAAAAGTAAGTTTATTTGATGTTCTTTAGGGGCTGAAAATATGTCCATACTATACTGCACATAGGTGTTTCTAACGTCTTTTTGTACAATTGGCAAACTGAATACAGCCAGTATGCCTTTCAGTCAGTCAGTGGGTGAGATCTGGGTATAGGCAAACAACTAAATCTTGCTCAGTGCTGAAAGGAAATGACCTGTCGTGCCATGAAAAGACATGGAGTAAATGCAAAGGTATATTAGAGAGTAAGAAAGCGAATGTGAAAAGACAGGATAATATTTTATTCTAACTACATGACTTCAAAGTTCAAAGATCAACGGTTCTCAAGAGTTGGAGTTGGGGTGGGGTACAGAGAGGGATTGTCAAGACCGTTAAACTATTCTGTAAGACACTCCAATAGAGGATACATGCCATTTTAAATGTGTCTAAAGACACTGAATACATCTCATGTCAAGTATGAAATCCTCACACTGTGGGTTTTAAGTGACAATGACGTCAGCATAGGTTCAGCTATTCTAAGAGGTACACCACTCTGAAAGGTGCTACAGCAAACAGAAAGACTGTGCATGTGTGGAAATCTCTGTAACTTCCTCTCAATTTCTTTTTTCTGGGAACCTCAAATTCACCTAAAGAACAGAGTTTATTTTAAAAAACTATGTTAGAAAAAAATTCTTTGATAATTCTACCGCTGGGGTACTCATCATCCTTATAAACACTTGCACATGAGAACAAACAGCTACAGAAAGGTTATGATTGCTAAAAAGGCAGCAGAGTGCTAGCTAAGAGCACAGTGATGGTGTTGAAATTCAGCCTGGCTTGAAATCCTGACAACAAGCCATGGGACATTAAATAATTACTTAACTTCTTCTCTGACTCGATTTCTTTGTCCGTAAGACTGACAAACATCATTATGCAATTATGAAAAAAATTAGGTTACTCAAGATTTATACAGCCTTTACAGAAGAGTAGTGCACAAAGTAAGAGCTGTATAAATTCTTGTTTTGTAAACTGGCAGCACTGCTCATAACAGTAATAAAAGAACGACTTAAATGCATACTACTCAGTGTAGATAATTCTGCTCTGGCATAATTATACTATGCAACAAATAATCCTCAACACCTGAAAAGAGCTAGGTAGTAAATGTGTAAGCACTGACTCCAAAGGATAAAAGGAAAAATGTCAAAGAAGCACTATGAAGTGGAAAAGGCGAGGTGCAGAAGAGTCTTTACAGGAGCAAGAAGGCTCCCACAATTGTTCTGTCGTATAGATTCCTATCTGTCTTCAAATGAGCAGAAGATGTTTGGGGTTAAGACATACAATAAACCACTAAGCAGGATCATCGGATGTCTCACAACAGTTTTATTCCAGTCTCCATACTAACTAACCAGCTGTACGTCTTGGACAAGGTGCCTAACTTGGATTTACACAGCTAAGGGGTACTAGGATTCAGCAATTTCTCCAAGTGGTACCATTCTCCCAAGTCCCCTGAATCTGAGTACAAGACCAAAATATTCTATAAATAAAAACACTAAATCTCTCAACGTTCCCACCCTGTTAAGCATTTATCAGCCTCTATAAATCATGGAGCATTGTTTCAAAAGCACAGCCCAAGCCAGATGGAAACTCGCTCTGCGTGGGTATAGTTCCATCCCCGGATCATGCTCCCAGTAACAGACTCTTCCCTCCCTCACTCCCAACTCCCACATCCTACCATTGGCTGCTACAGAAAAGAACTGTTAATCAATTGATGTATGAGCAGCGGCTCCTTGTTTCATTGCCACTTTTGCTCCTTCTCTGGATTGTCATCAGAAACATATTTATACTATCATACATAAACACAGGCAACCCAAATCAGCAATCCGCAGACAGGAAGGCAAGAAACTACTGTTAAAATCAGCATCATGTTCTAATCACCTCCTCAGAGACACCACCTCCCACTTTCCCTCTGTCCCTCTCCCAATCTCCCACTGATGACACCATTGGAGAACAGCACCTACATTCAGCTAACATCAAACACATTTATCAGTGGCATTGATACTTACGATTACCAGGCTCATGGTACTAAAGAGAAATAGTAACCAGACCTGTAAGTGGGCAAACCACAGATTACCTGGAATGTGGCAAGCACGGTGCCCATTCACTTCAGCATGAAGAATGTTACAGGACTGAGGAGACACATGACTTAGTGGGTAAAGCACTTGCTACACACACATGAGGACTGAATGTCAGAGCCCCAGCATCCACAAAATTGCCAGGAGGGCACAACAGCCTACCTGAAATTCTAGGATTGAAGACGGGGGATGCCCAGGGCCAGCTGGTTAGCTAGACTAGTTATAATATTTTCAAGATATGGGTTCAACTGAGAGATCCTGCCTCAATGAATAAGTTAAACAGGAATTGAGGAAGACTCATGGCATCAGTCTCAGGCTGCTACATGCAGGAGTGCACACACACTTAAAGATATCCATGCACACACACACATGCAAGCATGCAAACACATACAAGTACACACCCCCACAGATATGCATACAAAAGTAAAAGGGGGGAATGCGTCCCACTTCCCATAGTCACAAAGAAACGCTCGACTCTGTTCCTATCAAGGAGAATGGAATTCATTGCTAACTATGAGGGTGGGATGTTTCTTAAACTCTTCAAGCCTTTAAGACAGGACACTTTCACTGTAGCTAATAGAACTGCCATGCTGGCTAAGTAAACTGAAGTATATAATCCATTCATCATAGCAACTTATCATGATACTCTATTTTTCTTAAATCGACAACAGTAGTAGTAAGAACAAAATTCAAATGTCTTTGTCCATCAAGAGCATCAATTGCTCCAACTTCAACATCACACACAGTCTACCCATATAATATAATACCTCTGGACTTTGCCCACCTGTGACTTTAGTCTTAAAGTGGGCTGGGGATATAGTCCAGTGGCAGAATGCTTGCCTAGAAGGTTCAATCCCCTGTACCTAGGGCAAAAGGGAGGGAAAGGAGGGAGAAAGGGAGGAGAGAAAGAAAAGATTTCTGTATTAGAATGGCCCTTCCTTCAATCTCAGTCTCACTGGTTTCAATCATCTTTATCTCTTACTCATCTTTTATGGCTCAACTCAGTCTTCTTTCTAAGATTTCCTAATGACCAATCCTATATCCCAGTAGACTTCAGGCATGCTCTATGGTAGCTCATACAGCAGGAATACAGTATTAGTCTTGGCTTTTATAACACACTCATTCAACAGGCTTTGGTTGAAAAGCAAGTTTTCTGAAAGATGTTCTATTTTGTACCAGAGATGCTGAGGTCAACAAAAAAGACAAAATCTCTGCCCACAGTCTACCAGGAGAGGCAGACAAGAATAAACCATCACTCAAATAATGTCTTCCTTAAAATTATGATAAGCAACTTAAACAATTTTTAGAAGACACAAAGGGGGATGGTTAGATGGATTAGTGGTTAAGAGCACTGGCTACTCTTGCAGAAGACCCAGGTTCGATTCCTAGCACCTCCATAGTGCTTTACAACCACCTATAACTCCAGTTCCAGGAGACCTGATGTCCTCTTCTGGCTTTCACAGGCAATGTATGCATGTGTTACACATACATATATGCAAGCAAAGCACCTATACACATCAAAGAATTTTAAAAATATTTTTCAAAAAAGATACATGGGATTATTTCAGCTACTTTGGGACACAAAAACAAATCTATTTCAAAACGTGAAATCTATTTCACTTTTTGGTACTTCCAAAAGGTGAAAGTTCAGTTGGGTCTACCAAACTATCTTTTCCATTAAAAGTTGTTTGAGAGTACAAGTCACGCATCAGAAAGCAAAAAGGGAGTAAGAAAGAGTAAGTGAAATATCAGCTCTTTGACTTGGGAAGCACAGGACTTAACCGCACCTTTCCTGATTTTGGAGTCTACAGTGAAATAAGGGAATAGACCTTGCAGGGAGGGTCTGAGAGGAGAGGAGGGAGGGGAAACTTTGGTCAGGATATGAAAACAAATTAGTTAATTAATTAACTTTTGAAGAGAGAAAAAAACCTTAGCAAACTGTCAAAAGCACTATAGGTGGGGTATGATCTTCGTATCCACCATACTACAAAGAGCACAATCGATAGATGTGGTAAATGTTAGAGGTATGTTTGCTGAAGGAGTGCTAAGTCACCAACCAAAGCCATGACTACCTCTGCCACGATCTTGTTTTAAGAGGCAAGGACTCATGCCAATCCTGAGACATCTACTAAACCCTTCATAGCTAAAACACAAACTAAGCTCTCTAGATAAAAACATGGGCACTTCTTAGCAAAGCTAAGCAACAAGGAGCATCCTGGGATTTGTTTTTCAAAAAGTAGCGATCAGAAGACTGTGTTTACAATAAAACCTTTGAGAGTTCATGTTTGCTCAACTCTCAAATGCTCCCAAATGAAGGATGAGTAAAAGGGTGCACCCCATAAACACAGGCAGGCTGGCATGATTCTAACACTCTCTGTTCTCATTATTTTTCCCTTCTAGACACCAGATGGTCTTTTTGTGTTTTTGTTACATGCAGAACAAAATCAGAATGAGACCAACTAGACACATGTAGCAAAGAAGGTCCTTCCCTGTCCTTGGCCTCCAGATATCCACTGTGAGAAGCCCCAGCTGGAATCTCCACATTGTGGTCCGTCCGTGTTCACATGCCTGCACTTCCACCAAGCCTGCTAGTGCAGGAGACAGCAGCTCCGGGACCATGTGAACACAAAGTCTGGCTATCTCTCTCTTCTTCAGCCACTTGGGTCTTACTGGAGTCATTTTCCTCTTAAGTCAAACAGGGCTTCCTGTTAACTCCTTCCATCATGTACTGGAAACCATGTGACTTCTAAACTGGGAGGGAACTGGTCTCATTACATTCCCAAGTGACTTTTTTTCATGCAAAGCTTTTAGAACATGTATCATGTGCCAAAGCACAAAGATAACTTAAGTTTGCAATTATGTACCAGGCATAACGTCCAGAGTGCCCAATGACATCATCACCACGATGCTAGACAGTACATGTCAGCACGGCTGTGAGGGTGGTGGCTACCACATGTTCTGAGGTATATGCCCTTACTGTACTGTACTCCTGCTGAGATGACCCAGCTTGTCACAGTCTCTGGGCCTATTTAAATAAGCCATATAAAAATATTATATGAAAAAATGTGATAAAAGATTAACTGATTAAAATAAATAGCTCATGTGCGGGAAGTCTCTAGTATCTGCTTGGAGGGACCTGGGTCGTGGCAAACTCTTTAGTGCTGGTAACCAAGCCCACCAAGACCTGCCCGTCAGCAGATTCACTGGCAGGTGACCGCTCCAACAATAAAGAGACTGAAAGCACAGGAAATGCTTCAGACGCTGATTCTAGGAGCAGAAGCAATCCTCCAGGGAAAACCAGGACACTGAATGGCTGTCTCCAGGGAGGACTTTTGTTTTCTTGGAGGAAGGGGAAAAAGACTCAGCCTTGACTTTCCATTAATAGAAGGATCCTGGTCACTTTCTTTCCTTGTACCACCTTCTTCCAAGGGCTATCACAGAATGAGGCCTTTGAAGGAAAATCCCCACTTCCCAGGAGGAGACAAAGACAAACGATGGGGAGAAATAAAGTAAGAGTTAAAAATATGTCACTTCTCAGCAGCCTAAGTTACAGCTTGGAAAAGAAAGTGCCAGAAGCTACTGATAAGTACCCAAGAAGGGGCTATGATGCTTTGGGACAACCAGACTTCAGCTCTGACTCGAGAGGGGTTTATAAACCTCGACCCTGGAAAATCCAAGAGCCCAACTTTATAGAGGTATGGAAGACAACACCTAAGACCCTTAAGAAAACCACCCGTTCAGAGACTCCACAGTAAGAGGGGGAGAGAGGCAGAACTGAAAGGAGGCCAAAAGTCAGACTGATGTTTATAAGAGATGAACAAAGCACTTAGTGCTTCATTCATGATGGAACTGTTAAGAGTTTAAAAGCTTGAGGGAGTCTTTTAATTATTTTATATTTGTTTATACATATATAGTACTATAAAAATAATTTTTCTAGAGAAAACAGTAATATGAAGCCCCTCTGTTTAAACAGCCACAGTGACTCGAAAAGTCACCGTGACTTTGATTTGCAATCTCCTCATACAAAGCTAAATGATTTATAGCATTCCTGTCGATGCATTAGGCCATTATGGTATTTGCTTTGAGATGGTTCCATCAGTAAAGTGACTGCAGTATAAGAGGAAGGACCTGAGTTCAGATCCCCAGTACTCATGTAAGAAGCCAGTGTGGCAGCATGCGTCTGCAAACTCAGCTCCAAGGGGTCACAGACAGCGCCATCCCTGAGGCTCACTGTCCAGTTAGTCCAACTAAATCTGTGAGCTCCAGCTTCTGTTAGAAACCTGTCTCAAAGAACAAAAGTGGAGGGCAATTGAGAAAGACACTCCCCCAAACATGTACATGTACACAGACGTATTAACACATACAAAAAGCAAGCTCCATTATTTTTACGTTTATTTATTTCTGTGAGGGAGTATTGGTGGGGGGTTTGCCTCCCCACCCCCATGCATACACTGCAAACATATGGAGGTCAGAGGACAAGTTTCAGTAATCCCTCTGCTCCTTCCAACATGTGGGATCTGGGGATGGAACTCAGGCTGTCTGGGTTGGCAGGAAATACCTTTACCCACTGAGCCATCTTATCAGCCCCCACGGTACTTATTTAAACTCATTATGCAAACTGGTATTTGGAATGATTTTATAAAACATTTACACACTATAATTCTTTAAACAGCCAACAATTTCTAAAAATAAACAAATAAATGTTTAAATCAGCCAGGCATAACGGCATAAAATATCGACTGGATCCCAGAAGTCAAGTGGCAGAGGCAGGCAGATCTCTGAGTCTTAGGCCAGCCTGGTGTTCATAGAGAGTTTGGGTCCACCAGGGCTATATAATAATGTCTAGTGTCAAAAAAAAAACCAAAACGAAACCAATAACACCCAAAGCCTCTGCAAAGACTTCCAGCCCAGACTGCTTAGTGTTATCTGAGCTCTGTGACAGAAAAGAGAACCCAGCCCCTCTTGAAAGTGATTGCTGAGTAACATGAGAACACACATCAGTTTCTGCAACAAGGAGTCCCTTTTTGCTGAGGGGGAAATAACAGCCCAAGTGTTCTAAGGGGAGGTGAGAACTGGACCAGCTGCACTCCAGTGTTAATTGCAAATTCTGTAGTTGGAAACTGCTTCTACAGTTTAAAGAGATAATACGGGGTCCTAAAATCTCACCAAATCTGCAAGTCCACTTAGCCATAGCCCTAAAATGAAGTTTGTAACCTAAGTCAGGCATCCCCCTCCATAAAAATGACTTTCATGTCACCTCGAAGGGACATGGAATATGGTCACTGGCACAACCCCAATGAACAGGACAAAGAGTTCATTCATGGCTGACTGTCCATTTCATAAAGAGGTAAACGGGCTGCAGGGAAAGGTGCTGAACTTTATTTTCTGCACAAGGGAAATTAAACATCTGCTAAGCCTGGTGTAAGTTAAACACCAAAGAATGAGAAGTGTGTGGCTGAGCGTTTACTAAAAGACAAGAACATCCCACTTTTGTATACATACATATAACTTAATACTCGACAAGTTCTTGGATCATGTTGCTACAAACACCTCTGGAAAAGTTAATCCAAATGTGTAACTAACCAGATTTGGTGTTTGCCTGGCACAAGGGTGGAAATATGAAGATGAACACAGGCTGAGATATAATTCTCAATTAATTAGACAAATTTAATTGCACTGGTTTTAATTCAACTGCAATTTAATCTTGGCAGTGTCTTTCCACTTACAGTCAGATCAAAGTCTTATTAACTTTATCCACTACTGCAAACAAACCAGGGCTGAGCCAAGGAGAGACTCCATTCAGAAGGAGTTTTTAATGACAATATCTAAAAACCTCTTGGCCTGTGCCTACTCAGTCACCCTAAAAAGCTGTGACCTATGCTTGGAGTTGAGAGACAATCTGATTTTTAAATTCAAGTGAAAAATAGCCAAGGGGGATAGTTTGGCAGAAGGTCAAAGCCCCCTATTGAGGTGGTTGTATGGCAATACTTCATAGGTGGGTTTTAAAAAAAAAAAAAAAACTAAAATAGTAGAGTGATACAAAATTATCTAAATGATTCCCTTGCCCCAAAATAGCTGCACTGTAGAAGTGGTTCAGTGATAGAGCTCTTGCCTAGCATATAAAAAGCCATGGGTTCAAAGCCCAGCATGGAAAAGCAATGAAGTAAAGAAATGTGCTGGCCACATGTACACAAACACTCATGCAGACACATACGTAAACACACACAAATAAATAAGATACAATCTTAAAAGAATTCTAAGACAGAAGGCTAGGGAGATGATTCAATGGTTAAGAACATTTGATACACAATTAAAAGGACCAAAGTTCAAATCTGAATGCAAGCCAGGTTTCCTGCAAATGTCTCTAAGTCCACCATGGAGGGGTCAATGCCCTTTTCTGGCTGCCACCTGCACACAGGTGCACATGTCCACTCAGGAGCACACACCCACTCAGGAGCACATACTCAAGAGCACAGGTGCACATACCCACTCAGAAACACAGGCGTACATACCCACTCAGGTGTGCACACCCACTCAGGAGCACAGGTGTACATACCCACTCAGGTGTGCACACCCACTCAGGAGCACAGGTACACCTACCTACACAGGAGCACATACCCACTCAGGAGCACAGGTGCACACACCCACTTAGGAGAACAGGTGCACACACCCACTCAGGAGCACAGGTGCACACACCCACTCAGGAGCACATGCCCACTCAGGTGCACATACCCACTCAGGTGAGCATACCGTTCATGCGTGCATGAATTCATGCAGAAAATTTAAAGAACTTAAAACATAATCTTAATTTTTAGAAAAATGAATAGGCTTGTATCTTTCCTTAGATCCTATCTATCACGATACTACATAAACTCTAGGGCAATTACAGCGAATGCTTGTGGCAGGTAAATGGATTATGTTCCTGGTATAAGTAGATGGGAATGAACAGTTACCGTCTGCCTCTAAGATATAAAAGACCATCTCTGCTGGAAATGGTATTTACAGCATAAATAACTAAATTTAAACAGTATTCACTTCTAGTAAATGGTGAGTAGTAGCTGACTCTAAGTCTCACTATGAAATCTTTGATATTATCAATGTGGCATTTTGCTTTCCTGCATGCCGAAGTCCTTTGAAGCTGTGAAGTAGAGGTTCTGGGAGCATTGACTTCAGTCTTTTCGTTGCTTATGTTAGAGCTTCCCATTGTGGGTAAGTATAGAAAAATGTTTCAACTTCTTGGCTAAGTAAGTGACTTTAATAAATGCATACATATGCTGGTGACTCATATAAATAAATATGAAGGAAAGAAATGGGCTAGTCTAATTTGAAGATTGTGTGATTCTTACAACTGAGGAGCAAGAAGAAAATGCCAGGCCTAATCCCTCATAATGCAGAGATTAAAATTTACCAGGAGATAAGAATGACTGCAAACACTATCACACTGTAAATTATTCCTGGCCCAGGCCTGGCATGGCACAGACTTGCAGGAAGTTATGTTTTGCTTTACTATCAAGTCCAATATACTATCACATCATGTATGAAGAAACGAGGGTCCAGATATGTCAAGGGCATTAATGAAGGTCAAGCTGGTATTTGCAGACAAAGCAAGTGATGGATTCAAATCATCCAGCTCCTAAAGCCAAACTGTTTTCAGAACACCGTAAGTCAGTCTTCGGGTTTCCTTGTCCTATCTTATGCACTCACACTTCCTCACACAGCACTTCCTCCAGGGTGGTCATACCAGACTTACATCAGAGTGCAGCACACAGCAATTCTAAGACAACAAAGCAGCATAGTTCTCTCCTTGCCTGGTTTATTTTGCTGAGTTTGAAACACCATCCTACACATCTGCCATTAAATTATTTGTCCATTCTTTAGAAAGACTCACAACCTTTCAGCATAGTATATGATGTTTAAAACAAGACAACAAGCACAATAAATGCTTGAAGGTTTCTGGTGATGAAGCACACATTTGCAGCTGGGTGGTGGGACAACAGAAAATGGGCCAAACACAAAGAGCTTTGAAGCAAGAAATTTTGGAAAAGAGGAAAGATTTAGAAATGGCCTCCTGGACTCAAAGCTCTGCTCTACATTTTACTACCATTTTTAGCTGACTCAAGTTTTACAAACCGTTGGTCAACTCATCCCTCACCTAGGAAGTGGGCGAAACCCACTGGCTTCAGCGAGCTGAATGAGGGACAGTGGAAGACAGAGGTGAGTGGAAAGTTCTGGTGCACACATGCTCCAATGCACCAACAACTAAAACACCTAACAGTGCCTAGAGAAGATACTCCTGCTGGCTAACTCTACACGTCAAATAGTTCTTCCAACTCAGAGGAAGAACCCAAAGAGGGCGATGGACATCTTGATCACCATGGTGATTTGGTTGAATAAGGACCACACATTTATGATGTGCTGGGCATTGTTCTAACCCTCTTGAACAGTGAGTCCCAAATAAAATGTTTTGTTTGGCTTTTATAGCTTTGTTATCCTGTTCTGGTATAGCAATAGAAAAGTAACTAAGACAATAGCATTTCGGAAGATATAGTTGCCTATATTTATTTCAGATGTTATTTTACAAACAACTTCAACTAGAAAAATATCTGTTTGTTCTTATGGATGCTGCTGACAAAGTCACTGCTCTTCAACTGACAAAACATTAAAAACTAATGGACAGAAACTCACGTGGGATTGATGTGGGATTTCCCTCTATATGTTGTGAATATGTTTTATTGCCACTGGTTAATAAAGAAGCTGCTTTTGGCCAATGGCTTAACAGAATATAGCCAGGCTAAAAAGGATATATAGAGAGAGTAGTAGGCGGAGTCAAAGGGAAAAGCCATGTAGCTGCTGCAGGAGACAGAAGCTGGATGAAAACTTACTGGTAGGCCACAACCATGTGGCAATACACAGATTAATAAAAATGGTTTAATTTAAGATATAAGAGCTAGCTAAAAATAGGCATAAGCTAATAGGCCAGGCAGTGTTTTAACTAATACAATTTCTGTGCGGTTATTTTGGGTCTGGGTGGCCAGAAAACAAACAAGCAGCCACTGACAAAAGAAGATCCTCGGTGTGTAATCAATATGCCACAAAGATGTACCCTGTTGTCCACGCTAAGACCTTCCCATACCTTTCTGATTCACTGCTTCTTATCACAGTGTCATAGAAAGAGGCCTGCTTCCCCCAAACTCTGAGAAACTTAGAGTGAGACTGAAATACAGCTCTGACCAGCGAACATAGACTGCTGCGGGAGCACCTTGGAATAGAGACAGGAATGAGACCAGAGCTCAGGGGACTGCCCTCACCTCTCCCTGCTTTAATAAATACAATGGCTGGAGCGGCCACTGCACTCTGTAAGCAACAGAAATGACAGGCATATAAAAAGAAGAACTCATTCATGCCAGGGAAATGAGAAGTAAAAAGAATAATACCGAGCCTATCATTGTAGCTAATGCTTTCCATCTAAGAGTTAACAACAGAAGTTCTCATGTGTTTTAAGCCGTTGTTTTTTGATTGTAGTCAAAAGCACCCCCAATAAATATAAGAATCCTTCTAAGTCCCTCATCCATGGCAGAAGATATTTTATCTGGCTGGCACCTTTTGTAAACTTAGAACCTGCTTGTTTGTTTGCTTGTTTAATTTAGATTAAACTGATAGTAATCCAATGGTTTCCATGTTAACATAGCTTCCATATTAACACAGAACATTCCTAATCCTTGAGCCTAAAGCAACTGTGTTACTGGAGTAAATCTGACCCAAGCAAGATTAACCTGAGTCCCTTTCCTATAATTTGAATATTCAAAACCAGAGATAAGTCTCTTCTCAATGATTCTATCCGTACAATAATGCAATTGAGAGGCTCCTGGTAGCCACGTTTCCCATCACACAGATTGTGATTTGTTGTGAACAAAAGACTTGACTCGTTTCCACTTCCTTTCTTTAGTGTGTAACAGATGGGATACCCTGAATGAGCCTCTCGACTAAAACTTTAAAAGCTTAAGGAAATAGTAAAACACATTTGAAATGCATTCAATGGAGCTGCTACCCAGTCACGGAATCAGTGAGGCCAATATCAAAGTGAAAAAAAAAGGATAGGTAACGGGGGCACCTGACCATTCTTAAGCAAGCATCCTCCTGAGGAATTCTAGAAAACCCAGAGATCTGTGGCAGGATACCAAACACCAGACAAGGCTTCAGCCCACTCAAGGTTGAAGTCTGAATGCAGCTCAGATGACTAACTCCCATATCCTTGCAATGGTAAATACCAAATAAGCCCACCCTAAATGATACGGGATAATAATTTAGAAGAACCAGGGTGAGCCTTCATATTGGCTTGCCACTGTGTTTCATGCCAAATTGGAAAACCATGGATTTTATGTAGAAAATAAACAGAAAAAAAACATTAAAAACTTGCTATATATTTGACTTCAAGAAATTTTGAGGTGGGAGCACTTCAGGCAACATGCAGCAGAAAACCATTTCCTCTGAAGGAGTATAACTTCAAGCCAGGACTCAATGAAACTCCACAGATGAAATGTAAAAATTACATAAGCACATAATCAGAATCATCACACACAATAGAGAATTATGTTTAGAAATAGCCAACAGAGAAAGAGGGATCTGGAGGCATCGTAGCTATTAGAACTTTTACAGATAAACTACTTCGGGAAAATATGGAACAGAAAATAAAACAGAGGCTTCAATGTATGGAGGAATGAGATCAACCAAACATATGGACAATATTCAAAAGTAATGCTTTTGGAACAAAAATATAGATATAATTACTCTTTCTAATGAGCATAGCATAGACTTAGTAAACAAGAATATGGCTAGGCAGTGGTCACACACATCTTTAATCCCAGCACTTAAGAGGCAAAAGCAGGCAGATCTCTGAATTCAAGGCAAGCCTGGTTCACATAGCAAGTTCCAGAACAGCTAAGGCTACACAAAGAAATTCTGTCTCAAGAAAAAAAGAAAACCTAACAAACAAGAAAGAATAGATGATATAAAATAAGAAGGTCCAGTCTAAATAACAAAAATGTAAATAAAAAAGTTAAAAAAAATCCTAAAGTTCCAGAAAGTAGCATTTGCATAGTTCTGAATTCTCCATGATTATTTACAAAACCAAATTCAAATCTGGAAATCTAGCAAATATTGTGCATAATTAACAGAGGGAAATAAACACTTGGGGTCACAGGAAGAAGACTGTAGAGACCAAAGACAGAGAGAAGATCTGAAAGTTAGCAAAGGAGAAAAGACACAGGACATTCTCTCCTTAGTACCTGAGCAGAAACAAAAGAAACCAAAGGGGGGAAGTGTCCATAATCTACAAACCTATACCAAGCAAACTATCAATTACAAATAAAAGTAAAATATACAAAAAATGAAGATATTTTCAGAATTCCTCAAATTTAAGGCAGAGATATAGATTGATTAAATAGAAAGGTCAGGCCAATTTTTTTAAATGGCAATATGAAACAAACTTATACTTATTTAGCAAAACTAGACAAACAACAAAAAGAGCTCTACCATTAGGGACAATAAAAGCACGTACTGAGAGAGGAGAACAAGAGCTTAAACATTTTAACATCTTGACACTGTGGGAAAGAATGACAATCATCAATTTCAAGCTTAATAAAAGATGTGGGGTAACTACTAAGACAAACACAGGAAGTATAGCCCACAATCCAGCACAGGTGAGCCCAATGGAACAGATGCAATTGCAATCCTTTAAAATCTCCAAGCAAGGAAACAAAGCAAGAAAACAAACAAGAGAATACTTATAGAAAATTACTTCAAATATACTGGTATTTTCAGCAACTCTAAATGAACTAAAGATTTCAATTAATAGACAAAGACAGAGCAACTTTTAAATATCCGCTTAGCTACAGCTTATGGTATACATCTCTAAAATACGGCAGATAATTTAAAACTTAAGGTTATACCCATAAAATATTAAAAAATGATTCTGTTACCAATGTTTTATTTAGCATAAACTAAAATGAGCCTTAGTACATAAAACATTAACAGACAAAAAGAATGTGTCCTACCATAATGATAAATAGCTTACTGCTAAACTAACAGTTTCATCACTTTCATCCTGTATTAGCATAACCTCACTACACATAAAAGAAGAAAAAAAAACTATAAGGCAAACTGGTAAGATCTGTTGAAATTTAACTTTTTATGGATTTTATTTACATTAAAATTCACACTCTTGCTTGGGACACAGTTCTTTGACCCTAAACACTTATAAAAAATCCATGCCATTACTACTGTAGTTAGGATGTTGAACAGCTGAACATGCCCAAAACATTAATAGCAGAAAAGCTTAACAAACAACTTTCAACAACTGTTAGATCCAACAGACAGAAAGAAATAGTGAAACTCAGACGCCCTCAGATTACATATAAAAAAAAACCAAAAACACCCTATGCAACAGGAAATATAAACACACCCCTGGGGCTGCACAGATTCACCAAAGAGCCAACGGTGCAAGCATCAGGATCTCACTTCAGTTCCCAACACCCACATGAAAAGACAGACATGGTAGCCACACTTGTAATTCCAACAGTGAGAAGATGTAGAAAGGCAAATACTTGAGGCTCTTGGGCTAACCTGCCTGGCTGAATGGGTGAGCCCCAAGTCCCACTGAGAAACCCGATCTCAAAAAGCAAGGTAGATGGCTTCTGAGTAACCATACCCAGGGTTGAATCTCTGGCCTCTCTATGGTCACATACATGTAAACACACAACCACATACAATTGAATACACATACACAAACACTTCTAAATAGACATAGACAAAAACTGCAATTAATATATTAAAATAATTAAAATTGAGTAAGAACAGAAAATCTCTTATGGCAAAATGTGTAAGATACAAGTAAAGGCACTTACAGCTTATAATGCTTAACAACATAATTTGAGAAGTAAATTAATTTATAAATCAATTATTCAACTTAAGAGAGCAATAAGAAGGGCTGAGAGATGGCTTACTCTCTCAAGTGCCATGCAAAAAGCTGGGCATAGCATCCTATACCTGTAGCCAGTCAGGCAAACCAATCAGTGAGCTCTAGGCTTGGTGAGCGAACCTGACTCAGAAAATAAGCTATCCAGGAAGATACCTAACATTGACCTCTGGCTTTCACAAGTGCATGCATTGGTGCGCCTTTACACGTGCGCGCACACACACTCACGCACAATAAATTAAGAGGTGGGCAGGAGAGTTCCTTTCAGCAAAGAGAAAGCTTCCATGTGCTTCCAGTTCACCATTCTGTTGTTCGTGGCCACGTAACTTCAGACTTTGGAATCCTCACATCTCTTACCGACTCTAAGCCCTTAGCTTCCCTTGTCATTTATCAGGAACAACTGGAAACAGGAGAGAATTCAAGGTCTTCTCACATCTGTTGGGTCTCTTGCCACAACAGTAAAATATTCACAGGCTCTGGGAATCCAGCAAGGGGGCATCATTGAGGGATGTTGGGAAATAAACAAGATCCTTCAGCATTAACAAAATAAGAACGCAAGATGACACAGTACACTTTCAAAAAATAAGCTTACAACATTGACTTAAAAAGAAACAGCCCTTTAAAGACAGAAAGACTCTCAGCCAGTAGTAAGTCTTCACATAAGGAAAAAAGAAAATGAATGGCTGAGACTTCTTGGGACTTTCCTCCAAAATTCCATTCACCAAAACCACAAGATCACAGAACAAGGAAACAAAGCGAAAGATGGACAAAGAAACCAAAATGAGCCACAGAAAATAAGGGTGTGCCCCCAGGTCATTCCCTTCCGTCCTTCATGTAACTGAGTCGACAAAATCTTTGGGACAGGCCTATCACCCCCAAATCAGAGTCCTTTCTAGTTTACCATTCCACCAGCAAGCCGGTCATTACAACTCACCTCTCAGAAGGTTTTGTTAAATAGCAACGCGATTCATTTTAATGGAAGGGCCTGAGAATATACATATAATGAAAACCAGGAAGTGCTTTAGAATGCCTAGCTTTTCCTGCGAGCTCTCTCACGACATTTTTCTTAAGCTACTATTACTAAGATGAATTCAGATTATTTGGACACCATGACCTAATGGAATAAAAGCATATCTGAGATTCAACATTCTCAAGAACAATCCAGAGAGAAATTCTCAGTTGTCTCTCCCCTCCTAGACTATACATTCATTCCTTAAGGGCAGGGGCCATTCCTTTCCACCCAGGTAGATGATTCAGAAGCAGTCAAGGCTCTTTTACAATTCACTAACCTTTGGGTCTGCTTTTCTGAGAGTCTTGCCAAGGATGCATTTTCCATTGCAATAGTTAAGATTCCAGTACAGAAATAAACAAAATGGCAAGAGGGAGGAAAGGCAAACAAATAATTCATCTTCCCTCAAGTATGCTTCATCTTTTGAATTCTATTAAATAAACATCTTAAGGTAAAATTACAAAGCTAAGTCATAAAAATTATATTAGAGAAAACTTACTAAAACGTTATGGACAGGGAGCTGTGATGATGGAAATTCATCAAAACATGGGGATTAGTGATAAAACCAGCACTCAACTGTGCCTTGTCTGGGCCTGTTGGCACAGGCCTCTAATCCCAGCACTCAGAAGGCAGAGGCAGGCCTCTGAGTTCAGTTAGGGTTACATTGGGAAGATCATGTCAAGGAAAAAAATGGCAAGAAAGTCAAAGAAGGATTGGAAAAATCTCATTCTTACCTACAAAACCTGAAAGCTACTTTACCATTTTCAAGATAACATAAGATTAATGGTATTTTTAATATTCTCAGCCAAGTTCAGAAAGATAAACTACTGTAGTTCTTAACAGGCAGTTAATGGGGAATGCCAAATTTTACATCATGGTTTGGGGCTCTATCACTGCTCAGGGACTAACTGACAACAGAGCTGGAGGGCTGGGGGAGGCAGAACACAGCTGGATTTAAACAAGGAGATGTTGGCTCCATTTAATGACATGTTAAGCATTCAAAGTAGTAGGAGTCTAGAAACAAGTTGGAACTGCTCAAAAACACCAAGATTTCACTCAGGAAATACTGCCCTTCACACCCGCTAACCAGACCTCAATGCGTGACCATGTCAGCCCCCAGCTCGGCATCACTTTCACGCCATGCCTTGCAATTATGTAATAACGTGGGATGTGATGTTTTGCTCTCTCAAAAAGCTGTATAACCTCATTCCTGACAGTTCTGGAAATAAAATCAATCCTAATATTAAAACAAAACAAACAAACAATAACAACAGGAAGAAAAAAAAACCCACTCAAATTCTCCTAGTTTGCAAAAGACCAATCAAGACGGATTATGGGTTTCCTTCCTCCTCTGCCCAGGTCAGAGGACTGCATTCCTTTGGGCTTTTATAGCCCTGGATAATATTTAATTAAATACTCTGTTCTGACTGCTTTATGTACTAGAGAATACTAATTTTAGAAAACCAGTTAGTTGTTTCTCTCTAACTGTGTGTTATTATAGCGAAGGTCAAATTTTTCACTGAAACTATGGCAACGACACCCCAGTACGTTCTGCCGACAAGACTAAAACAAAATTCTCAAGACAGTCTTCTGCTTGATGGCTGAACCTGTACTGGATTACTCTGTTTCTCCCCTTCGCCTCGAGTACCACATTTGTGGGATGGCTGAGGAGTGGGAAGAGACCTCAGTTGCAGCAATTTGCTGTGTGAGTCCGAGTGAGCTTATATCTAAGTGTCACCACTAGTAACATTTTTAGAGGTATATAATTTTAGCAGCATAAAACACTGAGACATTTCAGAGGCACCCAAATTGGAACATAAATGTACCTGGAAAAATACCAGACCAGGGTGGGGGAATACACTTTTACATTTTAGTAAAAGGCATAATCCTGAACTTATCTTCTTAAATATTGCAACTACGCAGATTGATTTTTTTTTCATACTGCTCTGCAACTATTGGCCTCACGAGGAGAAAAGAATGGCTCTTTGAAGAGTTGCATCTAGTTCTCCACACCTATGGATGCTCTCCTGTACTACTGCCAAACCAATACTATTGAGAGGAGCATAATTTTGGCCTCCTGTTTGCACACCTGAATGAGAGTGCTCAACTTTGGTCAATGCTACAGAAGTAATCTATCAGCACTCCCTTTAGAAGTGTGATTGCCCTTGGAGACAAAGAGCACAAGCCAAATGGTCTAAACCTCACCAAACTTGCACCCCCTGGGGGTAGAGACAAAGAGACGGCTTTGGAGAAAGACCAGACTGGCTTTATCTTCCTTGTGTCAACAATCTCAGCAGGACTGCTGCTCAGATAAGAGAAACACAACTTCCTCTTCTCTCAGAAGGCAGGATTACCATCACAAGCAAAGGGCCTATCAGTTACTAAGGCTGATCAAGACTTGTGAAGGAAAACACCTGAGGACTTCCTTTCCAAAGGCCAGTGTCAGAAATATCCTCCCGATGGCTGCCACATTCAGTAAAACCTACAAACCTGAGAGGTTAAAGTTGGTCTGCCTATGGATACATGAATGTAGTTTTTAAGTACAAACAGATCAGTGTTATAGAATATGGCAAGAGGCAGAGCCATACTGGGTCTTTCTGAGAGATGTCCTAAAAGCTGCTTATGACATATTCAGTCGCTATGGCTTTTAGGTATTGGGCACTTAGGCTTCCTCATACACGCTGGCAGTGGTTCATGTGCACTGGGTCATCCTGAGACAGCATCACCATGTCTGTACTATTTTATGAATCATCCTTGTCAGCAGGTGGAGGAAATGAGGCTTGGAAGGTTTACTAGACCTGTCCACAGCCACCTAGCTAGTAAAAGGCAAGGCAAAGGCTTGGATCCACGTCTGACCCTGCAGCCAGGCTCCAGCCACTCCCCTCCACTGACTCGCCACAGCCACTTCCTTGCTCCCTGCAAGCACATGCAGCAGGACCTTAACTTGGCAGGCTTTTGTTTTTGCCATTTGTTGATCTTTACACATATTCAGTCATTCCATTTCTCCACAACTTTGCAACCTTCTCCACCAACTAGACTGAACCCATTTGGTTTCCCAAGAACCTCTCAGCGTGACTGCTGGATCTGAACTCTCTCCAGCTGTTTGCTGATCCATGGCCCAACCATAGGGCTTCCACAGGAAGCCAAGCAGAACAGCTGGGTCCATTGGTGCAAAATCAGACATTGTCAAAGGAGAGCATCTACCTAACCTCTGTCCTAGAGCAGAAGTTCTATCTCTGAGCCCCCAACAGATGCTCAGTCCCAATTGACCAGAGGAAACACCTAGATACAGAAGTCTTCAGGAGTAACCAATCCAGACTCACAGTCAGGACCAAGCTCTTTACAGCTAAAGCACTCTGCTCACTCTTAGCCAAGTCCCACAGATCCAACTAGGAAGAGGCACATATCATTGTCTCTGCAGGAACCCTGCAGGAGCCAGGGTCTGTTAAAAAACACAAGGCCTCAAAGTCTCACCTCAGATCTTCTTTCCCTGGGACACAGTCTGTCTATCAAAAGCAGAATTAGGAAGTCACTAAGCAGCTCCTTAACCCTATACTGACTCCTCTGGTGGTAATGACAGTGATAAACCAGTCCCTACACCTAGGCATAAAGAATGCTAAGGTGGGAGTGGCCAAACAAGGGAGGGGTGTGCGCTTACACATGTAATGAGAAGTGCTACTACAGCTTGTCTACAATGTGGTCTGGCACTCTTGAGTTAAGACCTTGCCTCTTGCTGACTTGCTGACCCTGTGTTAGCTCTATTTCTACTGGACAACATGCCTGTTTGATTTGGTTTGTAGCAAGAGGCCCCAGATGGCTTCTGAGCAGCACAACTCTACCAATTCAGACATTCTGCAGTTCTCCAGATGTGGGCTCAAATCCACATCCAGTCTGGCTCCCCACACTCTCTAGAGTCAAGGCACCCAACTGTCAAATAGAGATAATAACAACACCTGCATCATGGGGTTCCTTTAGCCATTACTTGTCAACGAACATACAGCCCTGCCAGAAGGCCAGACACATGGCAATCAAGGAATCTTGAAATTGTAAACTTCACAGGGGCAATAAAAATTCAATATGTTAAAAAAAAAACCAAAAATAACCTCTGAGGATGGATCAGTTTTCTCTCCTGATCACAAACACCTAAGATGATCAATCTATAGAGAAAGGTTTGTTGGGCTAACCGTTTTGGAGCTCGTGACTGGTTGTCCCTACAGCAAAGCAGCATAATACAGTGAGAGCATGTGGTGGAACAGTCAACTCAGTAAGAAACGAAGGAGAGAAAGAAGTCCAGGACATCTCCTACCCCAACCCAAACCCTGCAAAAGGCCTAAAGTCTTCTCACTAGGCCAACCTTTTTAAGGTACCACCACATCCTTGCCCAAGTCTTTATACTGTGAGTCTTTGGGAGCCAATCAAGATCCAACATGTAGCCAAAAAATGAGACCAACTGCAGCCCACTTTCTAGGGAGAAGACAAGCCTTTCTAGAACTACCAGATTCACATCTTTTGGAAAGAGATTATGGCATGAGACAGCATACTAAAAAGATCGGAGGCCAGTTGACTTGAAATGTCATCAATGAAAACACAGTTGGGCTGAGAACCATAAAATGTCAAACCAGGAAAAACACTGACTCCTCTTCAACCAACTTTTACTAAGAATCAACATTATAAGCATTGACAGGCAAGGCCATGTGTGGTACCTCCACATGCCCCAAAGTCTAGGGGGGAAGACAAAAGGAGAAGACAGCTGTAATAAACTCTACACTGGAAAGTCAGAGTTACAGAAAGAACGTATCTCTAGTCTGAAGATGGAGCTCAGAATGACATAGTTGGAGAGCTCACAGCAGAGGTAACTGAGAAATGGGATGATTTTCACTAGGACAAAAAAAAAAAAGGCAAAAGTTGTGTTGGAGCCAGACAATTTCTGGTTCTCCCTTCTGGTTCTGTCATTTCTAGCTATATCATCTTGGACCAAACATCCCACATCCTGTATGTCAGTTCCCCATCTATAAAAGAGCACCTCCTTTTAGAATTGTTCTAAGACCAAATGAACTGATGTATATAAAGGAAACTGTACAAATTAAATAAACTGATTTAACTAATTTAATTAAAGACTGTGCAAAACACTCAGAATCATTTATTTGTATTGATAGATGGCAGATTACTCACAAAGGAAGATGGGACAAAAGGGGTGTGTGTGTGTGTGTGTGTGTGTGTGTGTTTGTGTGGCTTTAATCCATGATCCCAAAGAGAAAAAGGAAACTCTAGGCACAGTCTGATTCCAGTTTTGACACAGCATCATTCTCTGCCCCAGCAGACTAGTTACACAGCTCTAACTTCCTCGCTTGTCAAACGAGGTTATCATAAGCTCAAGTGATTCACCTCGTGTTCGTCTTCACTGATGCCCTCAAGACAGAATTATAAAAAAACCTCTGCCTAAAGGAAAGTCCTTAATCAACCACTACATACTGCTGTTAGAAGAAGCATATAATGATATGACAATTTGACCCAATTACACTGGCTGGGATTTCAAAATCCATTTGTTCTTGAGTGAAGGAAGTCACATCGCATCAGTGAGATTGAATTAGATGACATAGTAATCATATTTATTTTGCTAGGAACATTTTCAGTATACACAGTTGAAAATTATTCTCCATTAGCAAGGGATTAACTATTAGGGTAACTGAATATGACAATGTTGTCCTGTTTTCCAATAGGTGACTCAAATATTCAAGAATGAATGTACTCAAAGCATGAGAATACCCATGCTCACTCATTATGTGAGGGACCTCAGACATACATCTCATATTTTCCAGAAAGTGGGCAGAAACATAGGGAGCTGCTCGCAGGAGTGTGTGGTACTCCTGCAATAATCAAGATACAGGAACCAGCCCCACTGATTGTGTAACACCCTAGAAGCATTCTAGGTTGCCCAGGGAATTGATTTAAATTACAGCTTTGTTCCCTTTAAATGGAGTCTGTTGGTACAAGATTGAGATAAACTAGCAAATCTGAAATGAAGATTACAAAAACCTACTAATCTTTTTATTAAATTTGAATTGACTTTGTGAATAAAAAACAAGTTACAAGAGCCTCTCCTACAAGGCAGCTTCAAGCATGCGTGATATCGTCAATATGCTCCATGGCATGTATCTGACATGTCCCTTAAACAGACTGATATTTCTTCACTACTTAATAAGACAGGCAAAAAATAAATTCTGTATTCCTATCATGGATCATAATCAGAAGAACAAACAAAATTTAAGTTCAGCCCTCCCCTTTACATGTAGGTATTTAAAACTAAATACGATATGGGTTCATTCCTTGGATGCCTTGCCAAAAGGAGGGGGTTGCTTAGCAACAATTAAAACAATGTGCAGCAAAGGAGCAGGGTTTGAAAGAAACCTAAGCCAGCAAGCTTGCTTTAGTCATCCTGGAAGACCTCTGTGACCCAAGATCCTGGCTGTGACTCTTTCTGGCCCCAGGGTGAAGTCTGGCTGTTCCCTTCTTATCTTGACAGAGACAACTTGTAATCCCAGGGAGATCGGGACCTACTTCTCAGCAGCATGAGGCTCCTGAATACCAACGCTTTCTTGTGAAATATTAACCTGCCCATTTCCAGTCCTGGCTGCAATGTTTGTAGTTGGAAGGGATTGGAAGAGTTACTTCATTTAAACTGCACTTAACAAATGGGGAAAGTGAAACATACAGATAGAATGATCCCTCCAAGATAATGAAGCAGCTTTTTCTAGCTTTGGCCTCGGACGGTATCCTTTCCTCAACATCCTACCTTAACTGCACGCAAGTCTATGATCTAGTAAGTAGGTTTAACAATTTATATCACTGAGCTTTAAATATGCTGCTCTTGGTAGAGTCAACTACTAAAGTTCCCAGGTAGCTTCAAGGCCAACTACAAAGCACAGGGGCCAGATATGAAACACTTCATTCCTTCTTTCCCACTGAGCCAGCCTATTAAATCTCCAAGACCCCTCACAAAGGGACCAACATCCTGCAAGTACTCTAGACATGGAGAACAAGGGGATCTGGCAAAAGTAGAAAGGCCACAAACCTGCATCTCAGACCCATAGCTATGCATTGGGTCTCAGAGGGACTCATCCTGGAAAGCCACGTGCTTTTCTCGAGGATCATCCCAAGAGCTAGACTCCCAGGCTGTCAATGGAGGCCCCAGGCTAAGGGACCAGACATTTTCAGCCAACACCCAAGATGAAATGCTCAGACAGAGGGCTACACTGCCCTAGACTGGGCTCTTGATGGCACTACAAATAGGCCCCAAATCATATGGAAATTATGCATACTCCTGAGCTTGTGTTGGGAACAGCTAAGGAGTCATTATGCCAAAGGGTCGAGGCCTTCCTTCCTTCTTAGCATTCCTTCTCATTGAAATAATCCTTAGTAAAAGCTAGGAAGAATGTAAGAACAGAAAAGTAACATCTTGTCTGTTCTCAATTTGAAATTATGCCAGGAACAAGGGTCATGCCCTTAGAGAACCCTTGGGCCAGGGGTTAAAAATGATCTACAGGGCAAAGAGAGGAAAAGCAGAGTTTGCCCTCAGGACTCTTACATTCAAGCTCACCATAACACTGGAGCCAGCTCCTAACATCTGTTAGCCTAAATAGCATTAGGTATAAAACAGATGTGCCATGCTCTGGGGAGGTGCTGCAGACAAAGGTACATATGAAGAATGTCACTATTTACTCTGCCCTAATAGGACACAGGAAAGTACTTTGCCCACCACCCTTCTGCTTGCATACGTAACTGCTGTGGTGTGGGAACAGATGACTTCTCAGAGAATGCGGATAACTTTTCTCCCTGGAGTATAAATGGCTGATATATGGAAGGTAACAAATAAATGTTTGTTGAATGAATGATAACCATCCTAGGAAGGGGCATCTGACTGTCTATGGGCAAGTTACTCAACTTCTTGGAGCCTCCATTTCCTCCTCTGCATAATGGAAACATCATTATCCACCCCCAAGGAAGTGGGTCACACACACAAATTAAAAGGCGTCATTCACCAGAGCAATACTTTGCATGAAGGAGATGGTCTTTCAGTGTCATCAACTGCTAAATATTAGATGGCTCTGTCTCTCTAGAAAACCCTAAGATTCTTAAAACCACGGGAAACTATGTCCAAACCGACTTGCTGCTCATCATCCCGCCTGCCCCCATCAGCAGAGCCAGCAGGTGGTACACCACATTGTTTCAGTCATACACCAGCTTAGATGGGTTAACAGTGTTCGAAATCCATCACACTGTGGGAAGAGAAAGGAAATCCAGGGGCAGGGAAGACACTCAGAACATGCTCGCACAAGGCAGCCTGATGCAAGCCCCTCCCCCAACTGATGTATCTACTTAAAGGATGTGATTTGTTTCCTTTCACTTCAGTTCTTCCCCACCCGATTTTTCTTTCTCCTCCCCCACTCCTCCTTCCCCGTTCTGCCCTTCCTCTCCTCTTTCTGAGTCAGGGTCCTCCCTCAGTAGCCAACTCACCATCTTCCTCCCACAGTCTCCTAAGTGCTGGGATTACAGCTATGGACCACCCTGCCTGGTTTTCCCACCTTAAATGTAAACTTCTCTTCTAAAAGATTTTTTTCAGAAGCTCAACACGTTCTATAAATTTAAATGCAGCAGTTTAGTAACGCTGATATGCGAACTGGTCACTGGTCCAAGGTCAAGAATATGAGGCCAAGGTTGTTCTCTTACAGTGAAAGTTTCAAGGATAAAAATTCGACCATTGCCCCATTGTGGGAAAGAGATTACACAAGAGATGGTGTAACCAATTCTAAAGCCTGTTTGATTCCCTCAAAGCCTGAATTCCCTTCTTTCTACTCCAACAACCCTGAAGGTTATGAATGTGAAGCAAGCAGAGGCCCAAGACGAAAATGGGGACTAGCTGTCAGTTTCCATCTTTCCTTTCTAGAAAGTGCTTTTTATATTTAGTATCTTGAAGGGGGAGGGATGTGGAGAGATGGGAAGAGCAAAAGATAATACAGAGAAAGGAATTTACTAACCACAAAGTTTCTATTCCTGGTTTCAATCTGATGTTTTCTTCCTTATTCTTCCTAGATTGTGGGCAAAGCTAACATCTATCAGAGAAAACAGTGATTCTGCACCACCGTGCACAGACGCTAGCACATTCAAATGGTACCAAAGTGCCAAAAGAACCAAGGTACCGAAATGACTCCAGATCTCAGCTATTTCTTGTCATTACACAGAAGGAGATGACACAGTTCAAATTCATTCAGATATAAAAGTTTGTTTATCCCAACAAAGTTTTAGGCAGGGGATACGGTCAAGGAAATGACATGCATGAAAAGAGAAATTAATTTTGGAAATGCACTTACAAGCATCAGAGAAAATCAAGGGCACTCAATATTTAACCCTTCTGCTTCCATTGTACAAAAGAAAAGCTAGTGCTATTAAGGCGCAACCCATCCTGATCATTCTGTTTCTACATATCTTCTTCTGTAAGGACAGAAAGCCCCTATTCTACAATTTTCTGGGGAAGCTCAGAAAATTACACAGTCTCTCAAGAACACTCAGCTTATACAGGACAGCAATGGACCTCGAATCTAGGCATGGAGAGTCCATGTGTGCACTCTTATACATACAACATAGTCTGCACTAGAATACACCAGATCCTATTTCTCCTAACCTTATAGCCGCTGACTAGTCCTCTCATCCTCACTCCTTATCGTCTGTGTGACCTCTGGTAAGCACTGTTTTATTTTCAGTTCTTGGGAATCTTTCAGAATTCCCCACGAGTGAAAACAGTCTTTTTCCATCTGTCCCTGTCTTGCTTCATCGCCACAATGCCTTCCAGGTCCACCTACCTTGTCATAACTGACAGAATTTCCTCAAGTACTAAATTCTTTACACATATTTATCTTATATTCAAGATAGCCAGGTTCAGAGGTTAAATAATGTGGCCATGTCATACAGGTAAAAATCCGTGGTACTTCGATTTGAACCCAGAAAAACTCACTGGTTTAAGGTTCCATATTTTTAAACAGCGGGGTTGCAAATCTCATAAGGAACTCTCAAAATAAGAACCCCAAAATCAGAAGTCACGGGAAGCAGAACATAAACAGGCACCCTCCAATTTTCATCTACTAAAGAACGATCTATAATGAGTCTCAATATGGGAAAGCAGTTGGCAAGCCAACAATGCCAACTAAAGCAAATCCAAGTGGCTCAATGAAGCTCTGCTGATTGCTTGGATAAAGGCCCATCATTCCACTGAGCTGCTTGCCAGCATCTCTTTTTCTTATATGTGTTTGTTCAATGCAGGAAGAAAGGAATCCATGAAGAATGGACCAGGAATTCCTGCAAACTGCCCATCTGCCCCATGCACAATTTCTAAACCACCAAACTGACCTACAACTTCAAAATGTACTTATAGCTGAAAAGGCAACAATCTCTTCTGAATGAGAAATCTTTTACTTCACTTCTGGGGGAAAGTTCTTGGAGTAGATAACATCACAGCTGAAAAGATGATTTAAAAAAACTCCCTCCCCAAATCCCAAGGTGGAGATCTCCCAAGCAGATTGGCCAGGCTTCTAACCTGATATAGGGAGCTCATATTCAGCACACAAGAGGTCAGGAAAGTTCTGACCTACATTCACAAAGTCTGCAGCTCAACTTATTTCAAACTAGATTTCCCCACTACCACAGACCAGCTCACAACCTAGAAACTACCTAGAAAAATCAATAGACCAAGTCACTGTCTCATTCCTACCTGTACAACAGTCAGGACATAAAAGGGGATTGGTTGTTTCCAAATGGCCTCTTCCAGACTGTTGCTCTGATTTCAAAACAGTCTCTTCAAATCAGCTACCAGAGATGCATCCAAGCAAGAGCCACCCTGACCCTACTGCCAGGGAAACATATATGGCTGTGGACTTCCTCTGTACTGGTCCTATTTAATTTAATGCCCTAAACCTGTATTCAAACAGCCACTTGATCATTCGTGATTAAAAAAAAGAAAAAAAAAGAAAAAATATGGGAGATATGAAATTATACAGAAAAATATATACTGTATAATCACTCTTATTTGTGAAATCTTAAAACTTAAACTCAGAGAGGCAGACTGAAGAATAGAGGTTACTGGCCAGGAAGTTGGAGAGGGTCAAATGCTATAAGATCTCACTTAGATGGGAGGAGCAGATACAAAAGATTTATTGTACAACGTGGTGACAACAAAACAAATACTAGAAAACCTCAGAGTAAATTTAAAGAACTCACATCACAAAAGCAACGTGAAGAAATCATGTTAATTAGCCAAATGTAGGCATTCCACAATGCCTGCCAATTTCAAATCATACATATGTACAATTTTGTTAGCTTAAAAATGAAAAATAATATTTGACAATACTTTTTTTAAAATAGTTAATAACCACTGGTTAACTTCATTCATTGCCTTAAATTCTCGTCCAGCTTTGTTGTCTTGGCCCCCAAGGCTGAAATGGAACATGAGGTCCTGCTGGACCCAGGACCCAGTCCCCTGCTTCTGTCCAGCATCCCTCTTCTGTGTCCCAATGGCAAAAGCCAAGCCTGGATTAGCCCTTCCCTCAGCAAGGAAATTGGTAGTTTGTACTTATTAGCAGTGATTCATAGCCGTGGTTGCACAGGAGACTAACCTAGGGAGCTTTAGAAAACCCCAGTGCCCAATTAAGTGAGGAACACGGCAGGTGGGAGCAGTTGTTAGCATTTTTCATAGCTCTCCAGGTGATTTCCTTATGCAGCCAAACTGCAGATCCAAACTCCTATTCCCATCTGCCTGACACTATGTGGCCACAGGTGAGATACTCGGGTCTGAGTCTAATCAATCCCTTCCAATGCAGAGGAGATATGACTCTCCAACTGAGCTAACAGAGGCAGCATCCTCTCTCAGCACGGTGACCAATGCAGTCAATGTTGCCTTGGGAATTAATTCTCAGTGTCACTCATTAAATGACATTATGGTCATTAAATAAATCCGTCATTTCTGCTCTACTCAAGATTTTGCTTTAGAATGACCCATGGAGGAGGAGCTGGCTGTGGAGAAAGAAAAATTCAGCAGAAGCAATAGCTGCTTCAAGTTTCTGTGACTCATTTTTTAAAAAAAAAATAGTTTCCCCTCATCCTCAGGTAAAAACATTCTCCTGATAGCCCCGTGCCAACTGGATACAGCTCAACACCATGCTGCATCCAAATGGCTCCTTTCCATCTGAATGCCTGCCTTCTATTTCATCCTAATTTCTTTAGCTTTCATCCAAAGGAGTCAGTTTCTAGATCACTCAACACAAAGAATTTAGAAGTCAGATGATAGAATCTGCAACTGGTGACTGCTGTACCCTCGATGACTGAGGCTGTGAGTCAAATCCCTAAGACAGTGAGTTCCCAACCCCACTGGACAGAAAAATCACTTGTGTCACCAAGATGGTCAAGTGGTTAAGGCACTGGACTCAAGATCCAACAGACATCAGTCTGCAGTGGTCTGAGCCATGCTCTCAATAGGACTTCTTTATGAATACATTTCTCCTTGTTGTAAGTGTGTGTGTG
>LOEQ01004321.1:16691-28703 GCA_001685075.1 Bramus lutescens | reverse complement strand
GGGGGCTAGGGGGCAGGGGACAGGTGCATGTGCTCTTCCATTGCCCACACTCCAGTCCTGCTCTTGCCTCTAAACAGTATCATTCACAGAGTTACTTACTTACCACAGCCTCGTCTTCTGTAAGGTACCGTACATAAGACTATGCTGCAGATTAAATGAAAGGAAGAAAGGAGCACACAGCAAACAGAACAGGGAGACATTCTGGCCCTCCACTGTACTTTCTAAGCTGCTGTTTGTGTACAGACTTCTTAGAGTTGGGTGAGGAGGATAAGCGCTTCAGACCAGCAGCTCCAAATGATGAGTTTAGGAAAGAGACAAATTGCAAGTTACACACATTCAACCAAGCCAGCAGCAACTCCAGCAGAACATTCCCCCTGCTATTCCTAATCAAACCAAAGGTACCATGCATAGAGGAGAGGGGAGGATGCTTACATACCTCTTACACGGCACAGAAACAAGGAGTTCTTGCCAAAGTCCTCTAGCGCTGATTTCACTGCAAGGCGGATTAAATGCTGCCTCATTTAAAAATAACTACATCTAAAAGATTCGGCTAAAGTTAGACAGGTAAAGAGGGGCTTCTGTGTGAAGACATGTTTAAAGGCATCTAGAATACAATCAGGTCTCAGAACTGAGGTCGAGGATCAGTTGAAGAAGAAACCACATCACTGTCAGGTCCAGCAGCCTCCAGTTGGGAGGGGTTAACAATGAGCAGAGTCAGGCAAGCCATGAGGTCTTTCAGAAGGAAGAGAAAGGAATGCCCCAAGAAGGAAGAGTGGCTGGCATGTGATCAATCTCCTGGCCAGAGGCCAAGGAAACTCTGTCCAGAGAAGTCTCCTCGCCATGTCCTCACCCGGGTACATATATGGTAATATGGCTGTAAACCTAGGGTAGAGAAAGTCCAACACTTTTATGGTTGGCTCTCACAAGACAGAGAAAAAGGGTTCCTTTACAACTATCTGTTTCTGTTCCTGGACTCTCTCGGGGTTAATTTCTGAACTTCCTTCAGGCAAAGACACTGGATGAGATTTGTACTGTGAAAAGTGAATGAGCCTCAGAATATTTTGGAGATGGATACAGTGCCATCTCAGCCTCCCCACACATTCACATAGGCCACTCCTTGTCTTGTCCTATCAGAAACCATCCTTGCAAACACCACAATCTGTCATCATGGAATTGATTCCATTATAGAAGCCATTGCTCGGGACATGGGAGTCATACTCATATGCTTTCATTTTCAGTCCTTCCCAAAGGAAATGATCATCTCGGAAGAGCGAAGGCCCTTTCAGACAATCTCAGAAACAGTTACTCGAAATCTGAAGCTCAGAGCAACAGTTAGTTTAAAAGATGTCCCTTAGGGCTGGCGATGCATTTCAGTGGTACAGAGCTTGCCTAGTATGCACAAGTCCATAGGTCCATCTCTAGCAGGCTGCCCTCACATATTTCACACACCAATCTACTTGGCCCCCCACACATCTGCTAAGTAGTCTGCCCTGGAAACAGGTACACCTTCTACAGTGAGTTATTCTTTGAGAAAGGGGCTAGGACCAATATCTGATCATATGTCCCCTCAAGACTGTGGTAAGAAAAGGCGGCCACAAGCTCAGAAATGGCCAGTTAAAGTACTGGGGTATTGGTGGTGAACTGCAGTGAGCCAACAGTCCTCATTTTACATGTGAGAAAAACCAACCAGTCAATGCAACTATCTGGCAATTTTGTGGAGGTTGCAGAGCCTACGAGAAGTCAATGGCAGACCACAGGATTTCGGATACCAGGGCCAGCACTTGGAAGAGGAGAGAGAGGGTATTTATTTTGGTAAGAAATTCAAGCTCAGCCAGTGGGATGGTTTAGCAAGTAATAGCACTTTCTGCCTCTGCCAGGGCTGACAACCTGAGTTAGAGCCCTGGGGAAAGAGAACTGATCACTCCAAGTCATCCTTTGACCTCCATACATGCACCATGGCATGCATGTACATGTGTACATGTGCCCACATGCAGATATGAAACAAATAAATAAATGGGATTTAAACATTTTTAAAGTGAAAGTCAACCCCAGACTCAGAAGAAAGCTCTGCTTGACTAGCCTGAACTAGTAAATTAAGTTAAATCAGTCTCTTCAGGGAAGTAATTTTCACTGGATCTGGAAACCTACTCTATCACTAGACTCCTCAACCCTGGCATGACTGACATTTGGAGCAGCTCTTCATGATAGAGACATTTCCTCAGCACCGTGGTTCTCAACCTTCCTAATGCTATAATCCTTTAATACTGTTCCTTATGCTGTGTTGAAAACCCCAACAATAGAAAGGATCTTATTACTACTTCATAACTGTAATTTTGCTACTGCTATGAATCATAATACAAACATATGATATGCACCACCCCCCAAAGGAGTTGTGATCCCCAGGTTGAGAACCACTGCCACAGCACAATGATCATCATCCTGGGCCTCGACATTGGTTACCAACTGGAGCTCACCCTAAGACTCACAGGTGTGACAAGCAAAAATGTCTCCTGACAAAGTCAAATGACACCCCTAGTTGAGACGTATCATGATCCCAGGGATAGGTCTGTAGTTTTTTGTTTTGTTTTGTTTTTGTTTTTGTTTTTTCTGATCTGATTATACAACTTGGTGGCAGGTGTTTTGGCTGGGGAAGAATGGTATGTGTGTACATGTGCGGAGCCCAGAAGTCAGCCTTAAGTGCTGCTCCTGAGGAGCCCTCCGCCTTGTTAATTTTTTGGTTCGGTTTGATTTTTCAACAAAAGGTTTCTCTCTGTAAACCTGGCTTGCCTTTAACTCTCAGATCCTTCTGACTCTGTCTCCCAAGTACTAGGTTTAAAGGTCATTCATACGCCACCACTGCTCAGCTTGTTTTTGTTGAGAGAAGCTCTCCCTGATTAAGAGCTGACTGGCCAGTGCTTTCCAGGGATCTTCTGCCTCCCACTTCCCAGCGTTGGGATTACAAGCATGCACCACCACACTTAGCTTTGTGTGTGGGCTCTGGGGACTTAACTCAGGCAAGCACTTTCCTGACTGAGCTATCTCCCAGCCCCCAGCCCCAAGGCCCATGCAGGTATTTTTATACCTAATCTACAGAGGAGGAAACAGACACCCAGATGTTCCATGTTTTGTTGATATCTAAGGAACAGTGAACAAGATGTCGCCCAGGAGCCCCCATCCTGTGGTACAGCAGGGTGCAACAAGAGCACCAGCAAGTTTGTCTCACTACCCTGCTCTCGGTTCCACTCTCCTAGTCTCATGGCTAGCAATTCCTAGCTGTGTGTCCTCTAGACAGCTGTAGTGGGCAAGAGCTCAAACCCCACCAAAAGAGCAGCTCAATGCATCTCTCCATGTTCTTCACATCTCTCTGCACACCAAAAGGGCTTTCCATACTAATAAGGTAATTCAGAAAAGATTTCATCAGCACAGAGGTACAGAGCATTAGTTTCTTCTGAGAAAGCACCTGCAACTTTCAAAGGCAAAATGGGTATGTATTACTTCACTCAACAAAGAAGTTTTGCATTCTTTTAAAATGCTAGGTACTCTTGAGGGATAAGAAAACAAAACACCCCCACGAAGAAAACAGAGTTTAAGAGACAGAGTTTCAAATGACAGAAGTCTCAAGTAAAAGGAAAAAGAATTTGGGCAAGATCCTAGGGAATAGAAGGACTTGACAACATGAAGAGGGGTGAAGCACACAGCAGGCAGAATACACATAGACATAGACACACACACACACACACACACACACACACACAGCAAATAAATAAACGTCCCTAAGTCTTTTCTATTCAGAAATACATATGGAATGTTTTTAAGCTATCTTTACAACACAAAAATCTTTCCCCAGATTGAAGTCCTACCCCTACCCCAGTGCAAATGAACCTGGACACTTAGAAGCTGGTGTTGTTTTCCTTTGCTCAGGTTTTTCTGATGATGAACTTTATACCCAGCAGTGCAGATGTTCTGTGATGAGAGAGGTCCTCAAACATCAATTCAATGTCTATGGGCAGCAGGTTAAAATGCAGCTGCACTTGTTTCTTCATGTGACTACACGACCCCTGGGTGCACAGGCAGCTTGTGGTCTCTTTCTGCCTCTAGGTCCAAGGCTGTAAAAGTGTCCTCAACCCCCCACCCTCCCTCTCAGTCAGAATTCTGCCTGGTGAATAGGCCTGTCTTTCATTTTTCCATTCACCTGAAATGGAGAAGGCTGCCAGGGGCATGTACGAAGGTGAGCTTCAACAGGTGGGAACTGGCCATGAAACACGGACTATAAAAAGGCCATTGCTAACAGGACTAGGCAGGCATCCTTTAGGACCAACTTTCTCAAGCATGGAAGGGTACACATCACCCGAGGGTCTTCCTAAATGTCAGCTGATACAGGTCTAGGCAGGACCCAAGAGAACAATTAACAAGTTCCCAGGTGACACCCATGCTGAGCCTTGGATAACATGGACAGAAAAGTGTAAACAGTATTTCTCAAACTTCTGACTGAATCCAACAGCAAGAGAAATACTGAACTTAGAAGTAGTGTCCTCTTGCATGGTCCCTCTCTCTGCATGAGTATGGGAGGGGGTAGTTGCTGCAAGGGACACATGGGTTAATTCTGTCGCTGTTTCAGCACTGGGCTGCTTCACACACTATAAGTATAGTCTGCCTCTGAGCTATCCCCACAGCCCAGTTTCAGTACAGGTTATGCCAGGATAATCCAAAATTCAAAATGCTCAAGATTCCATAACTTTTTGAATGCTGACATGATACCACAAAAAAAAATTCCACACCAAAAACTATTTCCATGCACAAACCACTGAAGCTTTGCCTGAGAGTATCGTCAGACGATGTGTATATAACATGAAGAAAATGCACGTGAGCTTCAGGGTTTACACATAGGACCTTTTCCCAAGATGCCTCCCATCTGCATCACTGAACTACGCTTGGATGGCTTCTATTCATCCTACTTCATTGCAAAAGTTGAGCAAGATCCAAAAATTTGACTTCCCTTCCTCTAGATGGTGTGCCACTAAGGAGTGTCAGTGGCATTTTTGCTTATCCAGGAATACACTGAAAGTCAGATCAAAAGTTTGGATTACTTTCAGTCTCCTTTGAGATAAACACAGACATATCAAAACGGATTGTTGATCAAAATGTTATTATTATGAAACACTCAGGTAAAATGGATTGTTGATCAAATGTTATTATGAAACACTCAGGTAAGTCAGGGCAGTGGCAAAAGTTTTTAATCCCAGCTCTTTCTTGGGAAGCAGAGGCAGGAAAATCTCTGTGAGTTAGAGGCCAGGCTGATCTATATAGTGGGTTCTAGGACAGCCAGTGCTACATAGTGAGACCCTATCTCCAAAGAAGAGGGGAGGGGAAGAGAGTCAGGGGTTAAGTTTTCATCATTTAAATTTCGTTTTATCACCTACAAGGTGACATCAAGAATGCTCATGTGGTCCTTCCTAAGCAAAGGTGTCTCATTTCATTTCCCTCTCAAAAGAACAAGGGCTTCCTGATGAAAAAGCTGATTCATGGTATGGGACAAGAAATAAAAAAGATAAGCCTGGAACATCTTGTCACACACAAAGGAAGAAAACTATGAGAACTTTCATAGTTTTGTCAAAAGCCTCAGGAGCCAACTTGAACTCTCTCACTGAGATCAGTAACTACAAGGCTGAGGATAGTGGCACACAACTACATCTAATCCATGCACTCAGGAGGCTGAGGCAGGAGGATCACCAAGTATAGTAACCTGGTTTCAAAATTACAAGAACAAAAGCGGGTTGGAAGGAAGACAAAGAAAAGTAACGCCATGAAGAAAAGCGTACAAAGCATGCTTCAGTCTGCGAGTTCACAGCGGTACTTTTAAAGGATGCCACATGCAGGAATGCCCAACAGTGGCATTAGCCATATTTTAAAATGAAAACATTGTGCCCCTGAAGGCAAAAACAAATAAAAATAAAAAAGAATCTGACTTGGACTATGCCTCTGTATCTAACTACCAAAATACGACAGACTGTAGGTTGCTGAGTTAGCAGCCACAGTTTCTAGGGCTGAAGAGATAGCTCCAATAAACACTGTTTTTAAAAGTTTGAGCTTAGGTCAATCTCTAGAATGAACCATGATTTAAAAAAAAAAAAAGGCAGGAAAGAGTACCTATTTCACAGGGTAAAGTTAGTTCACCAAATGAGAAATGCTATAGTTATATACAGAAGTAATAGGCTTTTCTTCTGTAATAAAACAGCTTTCATTTTCTTCAAAGGACAAAATACACCAATTGGGAACATTTGGATTGTGCAACAAATGGCGACCTCTGAAGGATGTAGTATTTTTGCACTCTACTCATTCCATATATATTACTTAAATAATGGCCCAGCGGTTTCTCCTTTTCAGAGGACTGTGGTTTGGTTCCCAGCACCTGCACAGTGGCACACAGTCCATCTGCAACCCCAGTTCAGGGTATCCAGGGCCCGTTCTGGCCTCTGAGGTAACCAGGCAGGCAGGCAGTGCACTTCTGCAAATGCAGGGAAAACACTCACACACATAAAATTAAAATTTTTTTTTTTAGTGAAATAAAATCCCATCAGACGGACAGATCTTTGGAAAACGGAAAATACAGGTATCTTCGTGCTAGCCAGAGACTCAACTGTCTGCGTACCAAAGAAAAGCCAGCAAATGGAAGGGGTGCAACTGTGAGTCTTCAATACACAGCTAATTTTTGCACGTGGCGAAAAGCTTGGGGTCTGACTCTGGGATAGCTGAGACAGATTTATTCTTTTGCTGTGTGACTTGCCTACTGCTTCCTAGCATTTGATGATGAACATGTAACCTTTGCAGTACTACAATCAGGGACTTTAGCAATGTCCCCGTGAAGGCCTCTCTCCCGAGTTTTCAAGAAGAATCACTAATATGGAGCATCTCGCACTCAAGACGATGAAAACATAGTGCTCAGGGTCACGTCATTCCCCCTAAGTTAAATCTGATGGCCAGCAGGATGGTGCCGGGGCAGAAGGCTGGTGAAACCCCAGGACCAGCCGATGCTTCTTAGAATTCGCTGAACAGAGCAAAGATGGCTCTACTCTTCAGCGAAGGAGACGCCTTTGCTCCTTAAGTGAACTCCAGTGCCAGGAAATGTCACATGACAAACCAGCCTGGAAATCTAGGTTTCCCTCATGCACCTTGGATCAAGTTTCCATCTGATATGTGGTCTTGCCAGCCCGGCCAGTCTCTTTAGAAAGCACAGTTGAGCTCAGCAAGGCTTAAAACCCCACTGGGGACCCCGTCAGGGTTCAGAAATCCTCAGAACTGCTGGTGTGCAAAATCTGGCTCCACCATTGGACCCTGACCGCCTTCCTACCCGAGGTCCTACCTGCTCCCTACCTGAAGCCTCTCCACCATTGGACCCTGACTGTCCTCCCACCCAAGGTCCTCCCCTGCTCCCCACCTGCAGCCTCTCCAGTCTCCTTGCCCTGCCTCCAGCATGCCCCACCTCCTTCCACCTCAGGACCTTCGCATTTTCTATTTCAGACTTGAGAAACATCAATATGGGTAGATGGCTAGCTTCCTCCAGAGCTCTGCTCAAATGCTACACAGTTAAGACCCCTGCCTTAACTCCCAACCACAACACACCCCTCACACCCCTTGAACTTTTGTTTTTTCTTATTTGGATAATACATAAATAGAATTTTCCAGCATTATCCATTGCCAGAACTTTTAAATTTTTTACAAAAAGAAAGTCTGTGTTCATTAATCCAACTTCCCCTTCCTTTAGCCCCTGAGTTGGTACCAATCTACATTGGGACCCTATTATCTGACTACGCATATAGGACTTCCTACTATAAGAATCATACACATATGTCTGGTGATGGCTGGCTTCTTTCAGTTAGCATAGTGTTTTGTGGTTTCAATACACTGTGAAGAGTTTCTTCCTCTTCTGGGCTGAATAATAGTTCACTGAACACATAAGCAGCACTTTGTTTTTCATTCATGTATTAATAGATACTTTGGGGGTTTTATTTCAGCCTATTGGCTAACACGAGTGAGGCAACTTTCAGCATAAAACAAACTGCATAAGTCATTGCTTTGAATTATTTAGATACCTAAAAATGGAAATTTCAAATCTTATGATAACTCTGTTTCATATTTTCAGGAGCAACCATTCTGTTCTACTAAGTGCTACCTCTTGCATTCCCACCAATGATACACAAGGGTTTCATTGTCTCCGAATCTGGCCCACACTAGCTCTCTCTGTTCATCCTCTCCTTGCTTGATTTTTCCCCAGAGCACTTAGCACCTGCCATACTGTAACACCTACTTCTTTATTTACAGTGACTGCCTCCCACAAGCAATTGAGAAAGACAACCAACATCTACCTCTGGCCTTCACATGTACACACACACACACACACAACACACACACACCAAGCAACAACCTCTTGAGGAACAGACTTGATTGCTTATTGCTGTACCCCCAAGCACCTAGCAGGTACTCAAGAAATCAGCTGAATAAGCAACATAACACACTTGAATCATAACACTTTTTAACAGGGGTGACAGTCTGTTAGGTACATGTATCACACCAGCTCTAACTATGACCAGTCTAGGAAATCACAGGGTTTAACAGGTGACAATTTTAGGAGTTCATTCAGTTCATTCCTCATTAGCAATCACCTCAGAACCACAGATACCATGACAACTAGAAAGAGTCAGAAAAGTAGTCATTCACACCACTGACTTCAGCCTTCATTCATCAAACTTCAACAGCAGAAAATGACCTAACACAACGGCATGCAGTTCTAGTTATCAGCAATCTGCAGATCCAATGCATTTTATTTTAAAAAACCAAACCAATAGCAGACAAGACAGGACACTGTCCTTGTGTAGATTCCTTAATTAGAAGTATCCAAGGACAGCTTGACCTAGAAACCTAACTCCAGTCCTGCTTTTATTTTGGTGAATTTTTTTTCTGTTGTTCATATTTGGTATCTGTTGTTTCCTTTGGTTTGTTTTTAAAGAGCTGCTTATATTTAACAAAAAAAAAAGTCAGACAGAAATTCCATGAGATAATTATTAGCTAAAAAGCCATGTAGATTTTTCTCAAGTCAGTTCCTTGCACACCACTGAATTAGTCCCAGAGTGTCCCACTACCACCCCCACCTCTATAGTCATATTCTTGCAGCTAAAAACACTTCGAGGGCAAAGTCAACAGATCTTTTCTGTGACGTTTATCTACTGCTCTTCTAAGCAACCTCATATTCTTCAAAGAAGGCTGGCAACAGGAACCACATTGTCTGAATGGATGATAACGCCCAAATGACTTTCGTGGAGAGACCAGAGTGATTCATTTGGAACATCAAGAACTTTCCCTGCTTGCTTTAGAAGGAAATCTTGATGGGATTTTCTGTTCCGATTTGATTTAGTCAAAGAACAGATTGTACTTTCAATGCACATGCTCACCAGTACACATCAACACAACTGATAGAAATGAAGAAATAATTTCAAAAAAATGAAATGAAATAATGAAGAAGAAAAACATTGCTACCAGGCAAATCAGAGGCCACAGGCCAAGCTACCAGCATTCCACAGATTGAACTAAAGCAGTTTAAGGTCTTCAATTATTCAGGCAGAGACACACTTGACTCTTTCAACCTGCTCAGATGCCTTGATGTGAATGGTCAAGATATACCTCAAGCAAGAGAAAGACCTCATGCTGCACGTGGACACTGGGGTTTGTTTGGTTTTCCTTCTCCATTATCCTGACTCAAGCTTTCAGCATAACACTTTCCAAAATTAATTTGGCCCAACATTAAATCCTTCTACAAATATCTACATTCTTTTATCCCTGCCAGTGGCTCTATCAGTTCCTTCATACATCAGGGTAAGCATGGTTAGTGTATCATTGGTGGGATATAACTAAGAACTATTACGTTAAGAGCAATGCGTTTACTATTTTTCCTAGCGTCTCGATCTCCCCCAGCACTGCACAAACTTAAGAACAAGCAGTGTGCATGACTGACTGGGCTGCATCTTGGTTTCTTTACCCATATCTAAGGCCTTCTGTGAGCCACAGCTCTGTACCTGGCTTACTACATCCTAACAAGGCAGTCTCATTATTTTTAGGCATCAGGTAGAGAAGACTCTGAGGACCAGTTGTCCCTTGTCTGCAATATGCTCTGAAGAGTGGACTGATCCCAATCTTTGGTCAATATTAGACCATAGAAGAACTAACCTTCCCATCCAAAAGCTGCCCGCTCCACCAGTACTCCTGAGGATCTTATCAGCAGGAAACAAAAGCATTATACTACCATAATGAAGTATCTGGCTTTTATTCCCTAATTAGAAAAACCCAAAGATTGTAGCCCAGGAAACAGCTAAATATTTAGGACGTTAAAGAAGTTACCAAGAACCAGCTGCCCACAGCTCCCCAGCCCCTATTAACCTGTTGTTTACTCGGTTCACAAAAATTTCACAAGAAAAAAAACTTGATGGATCAACCTGCAACTATTGGGGGGGGTGCCCGTACAAAGGCTATATTTTCTAGAAATGGAGTGGGACCATTTTAGGGCATTAAAAAAAAAATAGGAGCCACTGTATTGACAGAGAAATGCTGCCCTCAGCTCCGCTTCCAAGAACACATATCAAAACAAGAGAAGCAGTCTGGGTTCCTTGACGTTCAGGTGGCTCCAGTCAAATCCTGGAAGCTACTGTGTTATTCTTTTAAACTCTAACTTCCCGTTTATGAAGTTCTCATTCTTTCAATTCGCCACTTTCATTTCTTACAGTCCAGCCCACTGATTACGTGCGCGTCCACAACAGAAAAGAACAAAGTGGCAATGTGTGAAGGGGAGGAGTATTTCACTTTTGCTTAAAGACCTCAGCAGAGGAAAAGTTCTGCATCGTTTGGAATTTAAATAATGAGTATGCCTCTCCCATAGACCCATTTTACTGCAGTTTGTTCTCGTTTGGTGCCTCCCCCCTTCCCCAAACATCAGGCAGTTTCAATTCTGAGCCACCTTCAAAAGTGGTTGGCACTAGATCTTTACTCGGCAAAGATCATGACCAATTTTGACCACAGTTTCTTTCTCTCCGCTACTCTATGGCTGCTACAAGAGGACTTGCAGAAAGGCTTAGGACAAATCCCCTATTGATTTATTGACTCGACTTCCACACTCACCTGACCCAGGTCAGGCACTCTTTAGTCAAAGCTCGCCCAGCCAAGGATGCGAATCGTGCTCCCTTGCAGTCAGCTCCTAAATATTTACAAAGAAAGAAAGAAGACTGAGTAGGGAACCCCGCAAGAGTCTATAAGAAATGTTCGCAAATCCGAGTTTCGACCTTTTTGCCTCCCCGTTCCCTACAGATCCCCACTCCTCATCTCCCAATTTAGCAGCCAAATTGGCGGGATCTCTTGCCCCCAGATAACAGCAAACCCAGCTTGGTTATTTCCAGTACGTAGCTGACCAGAAAGATCAGGCACGCAGAAACTTCGAATACGCCGGAGGTGGAACTAAGGTACATGCTGAGGAGATCCCAAAGCACTTGTTTGCCCGCGTGGAGGAAGCCAAGTATACAAAACCTGCATCCTCATCGGACATGAGTTGGGTCCACACTTCTTCCCTCATCACTCCCCCCGTCCCCCGGCTTTCTTCCGTTTTTTAACCCCCCCAACACACACAGGGGCCCCCATGCATGCATTATTCTACCAGCCATGCGGCGCAACAGGACTAGCTACATTTTTTGAAAGATTATTTCCTTGAGCAAACTCGTATGACACCCCCTCAACTGCCCCCTTCCCAACAGAAGAAAAAAAAACTATTTCCTGCGGCCACTCCAAGAGTTTCCAACTTGGGGGAATGCCATTTAAGTACAGGGAAGGGGGTTGAAGCTGGTCACTAGAGTCGAGAACATTTGGGGTTGTTTAAACCTAAAGAAAAAAATCAGACCTGTTCCCGAAATTACTCGCAGGGAAAGAAGCCGAAAAATACACGCCAAGTGCATGCAAAGCCACACACACACACACACA
>LOEQ01004321.1:0-16113 GCA_001685075.1 Bramus lutescens | reverse complement strand
AGACGGGGGAGGGGCGTCCAGCGGGACTGCCCGGCTGGCGAAACTGAGTCTAAACATCCGACTTGCCAGGTTTGGAAAACGCGACCCACAGTCATCCCAGAGGTATCTCCTAGCCCTGTGAACCATTCTCTTTGACTGTCTTATCTTCCCTTTCCTAAAATCCAGGTGTCACTAGGGGCTGGAGAGAGGGGAAGAGCTCGGATTACTGTTTTGGGAAGTTTTTACAAGCTATTACCCACCCCCGCGCGCCCTGTATCCTGGAGCCAAGAATTTCATAAATCCGAGGCACAAAAACGCCAGTGTTTGCGGTCAAGATTAACGAAGCGAGTTTGTCTTATTAAATCTGTTCTGATTCTTTAATAAATCGTGCTTGTGTTTGCATGAAAAACTAAGTCTGGGAATGGAGTGGTTCCTGGTATTGGGGACGCGGGCTTATCGTGTGAGAGACCTTTTCTGAATCCGAGCTGTGTCTAGTCTTTCTTCGCACGGTGGGGGGTAAAAGAAGCTCAACCCTCTCCAACGAACAAATAAAGGAACCGTGCTGTCACTTGCCTACGCTGCGATTGCGAAGCAGAAAAGATATACAAACCGCGACCTCGGCCCTGACCCGGTTTCTAGAAGCCCCTTTGCTCCTGTAATTTGTAAACGCTTAAGTAAATAAACCGCAAACCAGAAAAATAAGGCTTTCGGAGAGAGCTGCTCATACTGAGATGCTTGCGTCCAGGCGAAGCGTGCTCCTAGACTTCAACCCCTGCATCTGGGGTGAAATGGGTTTCAACCCACCCCCAAGTAGTGTGTAGGCTCCAGCTGCAAAGTGCTTAGGGCTTTGACTTTTGGAAGAAATCCTTGGATCCCAGGCCAAGTCGTCCTACTCTCTCCTTCCCTGCCCCACACCCCAAAACCAGATTACAACGTATTCATTCCACAAATGTTACCCAAGTGTCATCTGGTGCCAGGCCAGGAACTGTGCCAGGGTAGGAGAGCGCGCCAAAATATAACATCCTAAGCAGGGTCTGGCTGCTCCCGCCAAAGACCTGCTACTAACAGTAATCCTTGTAATGCTAACAAATGCTTCTACTGAGCTCAGCCTGCATGCATTTCCCACGAGTCATGTTATTGAGTTTTACCCACTCTGGGTTTGTTCTATCTGCGTGACAGGTGCATGGCTCAGGACTAGGAGAAACCAGGTTAACTTCAGTTTCCATTGCAGCTCAAGCCTGTACCTATACTAAGCACTTGCTTTTAGGGACCTCCATCACCATTTCCTTAAAGGACCCCTCCCCACATTTTTAGGAACAGCCTCTGAACTGCTCCTAAATAAATAAATCGCTGTCACTTCTTCGCCACAGTTTTGCTATCTAGAGAGGGATTAGATGTTTGTTAGTGCTTGCCTGCTGTCGTTCCCTATTGCTTGGTTCAAGTCTTGCCTGAGCCTTGTGAAACTTTAGGAACAAAGGAGAACAAAATAGCTAATAATTACAGACATCTCATGGATGCATGTTGTGTCCCAGGCATTGTTTTTAAGCTCTTCAAGTGTATCATTTCATCAGTTCCTATTGAGGAAGCTTTGTTTTTAGCCCATGGGAAGCTAAAGACATGCAGATTGCATTACTTCCTAGAAGACACACAACTGGCTGGTCTTGGAAATCTAATTTCTGATGTTTCAAGCTGGTTTTCTCCCTTCTCAGGAAAACCCCCAACTTACCACAGCAGAAGAATCCACGCCTTTTCATATCTGTTGTTTCTCCTTTCCCCCATAAAAACAATTGGTTCCATTTTCCAAGGACCTTTGTCTACACTTCCAAGCAATCCCAACAAATTGGTTCATGATGATCTAACTGGTGAAGGCAGAGAGGGTTACTTCATGAGCATCTTCCTGGGACTCAATGGAGTTGTGATATGGGTTTCCAAAAGAATACTTTGTTGAAAGGAACAGGTGTCTCATTTTCATATCCATTACATGGTAGACACAATCCCCCTCCTGGCTTTATCCATGGTCTTCCCTCCCCAGACACACTTTTCAGTGAGAGACCATGCCTTATTTATGTGTATATACTGTAGTTCTCTGGACTCAAAAGGACTGACTCTTCTGTCTGCACATTCCTGTAGATGTGGCAAAAAAGTTTCTTAAACCTTTTAATGGAAGGTGTATTGAGCTTATGGAAGGCAACATAAACATATTTTCTGAGCATGCAAGCCTTTAGCTGTCCGGATCATTTTCTATGTCAGTGTGTGCACGTAGTATTGTTCAACATTTAGCAATGTTGAACATTTTTTGCTAAAAGAGGCTCCTTATGATGCACACACATCCCTATTGATGTGTGGCGATGCTGACAGTGATGGATGCTGAAATGAGTGACTTGTTCTTTATGACCAGGGGTCAGGAGGGGGGCTGCTGCTTCTCTGTTTTATTTTTTTCAAGGGAAGAATTTTCTAGACCTGCATCCCCAATTCAGTAACTGCCAGCCATTTAGGTACTAAGATGTGGCTACTTCTAATGAAGATGTGAAGTAGTTGTAAAGTACACAGTTTCAAACACTTTGTTTAAAACCAAAAAACCCTCAATAATTCATGTTGATTACATTCTTTAATTACAATAGTTTGGATAGACTAGATTTCAAAAGTGAGAGGACTGTTTTTCCTAGTTTTTACTTTTTAAATTGACTAAAATAATTAGACTACAGCTCATGTTATATTCTATTGGACAATGCTAATCCAGAAAAAAAGTAAGAGTTAAACCCCTAAAGTAAGTCAAAATAATGAGGACCAGAGCTGGGAGACAGTTTAGCGGCTAAAACCCTTACTAAAAAAGCATGAGGACCCAAGTTTTGATCCCCCAAACCCACATAAAAGCCTGGCAGGTGTCGTGACCTGTGATTCCAGTACTCCAGAGGCAGAGACCTGATCCCCACGGTATGCTAACTAACTAGACTAGCTGGAATTGGTGAGTTCTGGATAAAGTGAGAAGCCCTGCTTAGTAAATAAATAAAGAGGAACTTGGCAGAAGATACTCAATGTCACCTTTGGACCTTGACATGCATGTACATACATATGTGCCATGAACAAATGTGCCTATACATATGCAAACATATACATATACACATACTACATGTATACACATGCCTAGTAAAAAGAAATGATAATTCACCATAAATGTAGCCATGTGTAACTTTACCCTTGAAATGCCCATGCAGGGAAGCCAGAGAACTTTGCAGTCAAGACAGTATTATGGACTGAGTCTGAAGAAAGTCCAAAACTAGCACAACAGCTTACTCCAGGGAAGCCCTACAAATAGAAACAATATTTGTCAGCAATACATGGCTGCAGACTTGTACTAAATTCTAAATTCATCTGCTGAGAAACCCACCCACAGGTCCCCTCCTACTAAAGAAAGCAGGATGTACCAAGGAAAGCAGGATTCAGAAAAAGAAGGGTTGACATCCAGTTGCACCCTTAACATCCAAGGTGTGTGTTTGTGGAGAGAATAATGTAATTATTGGCTAATCCTTGGCTTGCCAACCAGCTGGGTCATTGAGTTACAGGACATGAAAACACTTTCAAACCTCCTGAGCGTTACCAAAACAAGAACATGATCCCCAAGGCCAGGAAAATATACTGGTTCATCCTGATACCATGCTTAGCCACAAAACAAATGTCATCTTGTTAGAACACAGCTATTCCCAATTTTCTTGTAGGCATAATCTCCAATCACCCACAACTGTCACAGTGAGCATTGAATGTTTCTGTTAATAGCTTCTCCACATCACCCATAAGTGGCATGACTCAAGCTATAGAATGTGTTCTGTCTTGGAGCTAACTTCTTCTTACCTGCTATGATGGACAACCATTGCTCATGAGAAATGTCAGTAAAGAGAGATTGATATTATATATACCAGATCATCTTTTCTCGTCATATGTTAGTCATGTGTGGTAGAAGAAAGAAGATATAGTCCTTTTTGTTGATTCTATAAAACCCTTGACACTTGTCCCTAAACACCAACAGACATTACAAATGGTAGTGGGGTGATCTGAAAGAAAATGCCCCCAAAGGGAGTGGCACTTTTAGAAGGGGTGGCTTTGTTGGAGTGGGTGTGACCTTATTGGAAGAAGTATAACTGTGGAGGCAGGCTCAAGCCACACCCAGTGTCTCAGACCACTTCCTGTTGCCTGAAAGATGTAGGACTCTCAGCTACCTTTCCATGCCTGCCCGCACACTGCCATGTGCCACCAGGATGATATGGACTAAACCTCTGAACCTGTAAGCCACCACCTCAATTAAATGTTTTACTTTATAAGGGTTACCATGGTGTCTCTTCACAGCAATAGAAAGCCTAACTAAGACAGGTAGTATCAGTCCTTTGAGTTTTTATACTAAGTGGTCCAAAACCCTCTCATAAGCATACACAAAAGACTAAATTATCTTTGAGCTCCCTGTGTGATCTTTATTCTCTTATCTTCAAAGATAACGTCTTTAAAAATGGATGTTTGTGTACCTTTTGTAACTCTAACTTGGTGCTGAATAAAGAGGAGGTGTTCAGCACTTATTGGATTGTGAATTCTTGGGACTCCATGAATGGCCAGAAGAAATGATGACCTGAAGACACTCAACAGCCTGCATGAGATGAAAAAGTAGAGCTTGTAATCAAAGAAAAAACGGGAAAGAGAATAAGTTGATGTGGAACTTAAAAATGGAAGGCATTTTCTTACTCCAGAAGTTTCTCTGTTTCTCTGTCCTGCTCAGTTCGGCAGCCTCTTCCAAATAATCACTCAGATAATTAGCTCAAGCTTCTTATTAACTAACTCTTACATCTTAAATTAACCCATTTCTGTTAATCTGTGTATCACCATGAGGCTGTAGTCTACCAGTAAGCTTCTGGCATGTCCTTCTCCTCTGGCTGCTACATGGCTTCTCTTGTCTTCGCCTACTCTCTCTTTATATCTCTTCCAACCTGGTTGTATGCTGCTTATCATAGGCCAAAGCAGCTTTACTCATCAACCAACAAGAACACACATGCAGAAGGATGTCCCACATCAAACTAGCTCTTACATTTAAATTAACTCATTTCTTTTCACCTATGTATCACCATATGGCCGTGACTTTTACGGGTCTGCTGGCCTGTCATTTCGTGGGTGGCTGCTAACATCTCTGCAATCCCGCCCCTCTTGTCCTGTATCTCTGCTTTGAGTTCCCGCCTGGCTCTGTTCTACCTTGTCATAGGCCCAAGCAGCTTTATTTACCAACAAATGAGAGCAACGCATGTTCACAGCATACAGAAAGGCCACCCACAACATCCAGACTCAGGGCATCCTGTGCAGCCAAGAGAAAATATCATAAGTGGAGGCCCCACATTTGTTGTCCTGTCTCTGAAATTTAGAAGAGTTTGCTAGTTGGTCACCTGGTGACTGGAGTTACTACTGCTTTATTTCACATGAAAACGGGGTTATGCTGTCTCTGACAGTAGCATTGATAGTATTATCTGGAATCCCACAAACATAATAACTATTAATTTCTTACACATTATTTCCCTGTGAAACTTGCAGAGTCAGGGGTTTACCACAAAGTAGGACATCCACCCCCACCTCCCACCTCCCATCTACAAGACTGTTATCCTTAACCTGCTAGGGTTAACAAACTGGACGTGGATCCTGGAAATGCCTTGCTGTCATACTCTATTATTGTAGCCAAAATTAAATGCAGGTATCAAAGGAGACACATGAAGTTAGTTTGTTGTTGTTTTGAGATGGGGTCTCACTATATATAGCCCAATTTACCAGAACTCAAGATCCTTTCCCCCTTCCCAGTGCTGGGATTGCAGGCATATGCCCCTGTAGCTGTCTGAAGCTTAACTTTATACAAGAATTTAAGAATCTGTGTTGTAAAAAAGGATATATGTTTTTCAAAAAACCAATTATTTTGCAGCTTCTGGGGCAATGATTTATTTACATTAGAATTTCACAAAGTGAAGTTCCATGGTATCTGAAACTCAATCTCAAATGTTTCACAATTATGTAACCTAAAAATATTACACATTTCTTTACTTATAGTTATTTAACTTATTAAAAGCTATGATGAAAACCCTATGTCAAATATTTATAAATAGTTGATTCTCTTTTTTGATACATTTGCAGTTATGTAGGAGAAGATTACATTTCAATAGATTGTTGAAAAATATATATGAACTAGCAATAACTAGCAATTTCCATGCCAATAGTCTCCAAGCTTTGAGTAATTCTACATATTTCAGTATAGCCTTCTGAAGACTTTTCCAAATCGAGACCTGCCTTTTTCTGAAGAGAAACAGAGTATAGAAAACTTGAGAATTTTTGCAGATCTCAGTAAACATAATCACTAACCCAGGTATTAAATTTTACTTAATTCAGTCACCAATCAAGTGAAACCAGCAATTTTTCTCACTTCCTGTCCTATGTTAGTATCTCCAGATTTAAGTAAATCAACTCCTTGCTTTCATTCCCAATTTATTACCTTCCCAGATTTTAAGTGCTGTTTTTAAGTCCATATTTTAAGTCTAATAGTGGATAAAGGCTTTGATTAACCTATATGCTGATGGATTACCTGAGGTCCATGTTTCACAATAAGGGTCATTTAGTTGGAAACAGTCCAGAGCAACAGTACTGAGGGTGTAGGGCTTGGTTAATTAGTGCTGGACTATCAATCAGTACTGAATAAGTAGTTTCCTGTTTCACCATGCGCTCTGTGAGGCACTGGGGACTACAGAAGACAATGGAATTCAAAGAGCTTTTGCTGTCTGCCTTTTTGTTCATCACAACCTTCCTTCCAGAGGAATTTCTTCATGTGGTTTAGAGGACAATAACCAGGAAGGCTGGCTCCATTTAACCTACAAGCTAGACACCCCTGGGCTTTCACCCCTACCCTTCTGGGTTTCCTTACAGGGGCAGACTGCAGAGTGTGCAGCTGTGGCCTAGAAAGCAGCCCTCCAACGTCCTCAGTCACTTACCTCCAGAGCCACCTGTCAGTTCAAGCAACAGTGTTACATATTACCAAGATAGTCCTAAATCACTGAACCGTTTCTATTGACTTTAATAAAGCATGTGAAGGAGTGGTTCTGAGTGGTTTCAGCCCATTTTCCCTTCAAAACCAGCCCTTGCTTTTGTTTTGTTCTCTGTGGATATACACTTGATGCTACCTTCTTGGAAGATGAAGAGAAAAGGTAGGCAGGAGAGGAGGAGGCAGAGTGAGGAGAAGGAAAGTGAATCTATTTAAAGATAGTCTAAGCCTTCCTCAATATTTGGGAAACTTTAAGAAACAGAATAGATCATCTATCCTCTATAACAAACGAGTAGTTATTTTGTAAAAAAAAATTTAAGTCTATGATACTTTTATCACTGAAAGGCTACTTAAAAGAAAATGATTGTTTTCAGAAGAATTCTACTCCTAAAGAAAGCAAGGCCTTCCCCCCCCCCAAGGTTCTCTCTTTTGGCCATGAGAGAGAAAACATTACAAGACAGAATGAAAAGATTCCATTTAGTAGTAAGTAAATGTATTTTGGCCTTTAAGATGAAAGATTCTGGTAACTTCTTACTAATTATTTTAACTTTTAGCTGGTGTGTTATCGGATGGTTGTTTGGCCTTCAGAAAAGGTGTATGTGTGTCTGGTTTGGGTTTAGGAAGTAGGAGGAACAGTTCATTAGAATAAAAAATCTTGCTGTTTCATTAACTGTCTGTCCTTGCTTCTAACTTTTTATTTTTTTAGACCATGCTCAGCCTGACCCCAAATCAGTATTAGAAAGTAGGTTCTCACGTTAAATTAGCCTTTATTCCTCCTCTGCTTCACTTATTTTCAGAGCATATCACAAGGGAAGAGGCACAAATATTGAAAGGAAAAGGAGGGGGGACCTGCTAACCTATTTTCAAACTATGTTTTGAACGAATAATAAGTCTGGTGACACGTCAATCAATCTACAAAGTAAAGGAAATAAAACTCCATATGTTTAATGGAAAAATGCCCAAGTAAATTTGATTAACATCAGCCATTAAATGACAAGTCTCATCTTATGTTTTTTATTTCTTTTATAAATGAAGTCAAAGCAGAAAAATCTTGAGATGAAGGAAAGTAGAATGCGTTTTAAAGTTTTGTTGGCAGAGGGGCTCATAGTTGTCTAGAATTCTCCAGAAAAGCTGAAGCTTGGTTGGGAGGTACTGAAGACTTCACGCTCATAAGAAGGGATGCACTTTCTGAGGCATGTATTTGGCCAATAGCAGAACTCACAAAGCATACAATGAAGAGATCTCAGTGGAACTTAGGATGTATGGGCAAGTAGAACTTAAAATGACTTCTGGACCTATATCTTTTTTCTCTTTAAGTCCCCTGTTCCTAACACCGTGTCTGGTATGTAGGGGATCCTTGGTGTATATGTGTTTTTTAAACACATGGAGTCAACTTATTTCTTAACACCATTTATCTGCATGGAGTATCATGTCTCTAAAGTTCAGACAAGGTGACAATGCGGATCCCTGATGGATTTTAAACAGGCTAGTTAGTGATGGTTCTTTAACATTGAACTATGTGTGTTAAGACAAATTCGTTCATTTCAAATAATTGTTGAATTAAGATACAGCCTATATAGTACTAAGTCATTTGTATTCTAGACAGGTCATAACTAAGAAGCCTCACACACAGAAGTAAAGAGGAGTCAAAATGCCTGGGTCTTTTCATTTCTAGATGTCTACCTGAGAGAAATAAAAGCATGGTAGCATGCCAGTTACGTAAGAGCTTGTACGTGAATGTTCACTGGATTTGGAGTTGCAGGATTTGTGAGCCATCTTGCGGGTGCTGGGAACTGAACTCAGGTATTTGAAGAGCAGTAAGCACTCTTACCTGATGCCATCTTTTCTGGCCCCAGCCTTCATCCTCTTACCTGTCCACACCCAGTATCATCATTGTATTTCCCTTCCTTGAACTCTTGATCCTCCTGCATTCACTCTCAAGTGCTGAAATTACAGACATGCCCACCGTGCCCAGTTTTATTCAGTGGGGGGAATGGAATCCCTAGCTTTTTTTCATGCTGGGCAAACACTCTCCCAACTGTAATTTGACCTTCCTTTTAACCACCAGCCCCTAAATAATAACACAAAAGCATATTGTTAATTATGATGAAATAAAAGCTTGGCTTTTATCTTAGGCTTCTTCCCAACCAGCTCTTACAATTGAAATCAACCTGTTTCTATTAATCTATGTTCTGCCACATGACTTTTTAACCTCTCCTTTATTATGTATGTCTGACTTGCTCCATGTCTTGCTGGCGTTTCCCAAGGGACTCAGATTCCTCTCCAGTTCCTCTCTCTCCCTGAAAATCTGGATTATTTCACCTAACAGAATGTCCTCCTGATCTAGTCATGTTGTATCAAATGGCATTGCTACATTGCAATGTGGCAATTGCATCCTTTTTAATGGCTAAGTAATATCCCATTGCAGGTATGTGTCACATTTTTTTCTCTCCATCTATGTTGGGTATTAAATGTGATTATAAATCTTCTCTGTTGGGACTAATGCTACAATAAACATAGGGGTGCAGATATCTTCTTTTCATTTTCATTTCATTTCAATGTGTGTGTGTGTGTGTGTGTGTGTGTGTGTGTGTGTGCATGCGTGTGTCTCTGTGGTGCATTCCAGGCACAGTGCACATGTAGAGATCAGAAGGCAACCTTCAGCAATAGGTTTTCTCCTTCTCTCCTGGGACTCAAACTCAGGCACATCAACAGCAAGCACGCTTCTTTCCCTATTCCGCCATCCCACTGGCCCACGCAGGTCTGTTTTCAGTAAACTAATTTCATTTCCTTTGGATATATGGCTGGTTCTCAGATTGCTTAATTCTGTAGTAATTGTAGTGTTGATGTGTTTAAAAATATTTTCAACCTTTATTTTTGCCTATGTGTATGGATGTTCTGCCCTGTCTGTCTGCACATCATGTGCGTGCAGGACCCACAGAGGCCAGCAAAGAATGTTGGATTTCCCTCTGGAAAAGCAACCAGTGCTCTTAAACACTGAGCCATTTTATAGCCTCCTGTTTTTTTTTTTTTAAAGCATGTATAACAATTTTGTTAATACTTTGAGATTTGTTTTTGAAGAAACTTCTTAGGTTTCCATATAGCTATGCTAATTTACATGCCTAACGACAGAGGCTAAGAGTCCCTCTCTCTTCCCGGGCCTGGCCAGCATTTGGTATTTCCTATCTTTCCAAGACGGTTGTTTGATTTGATCACTGTGAGTGACATCTTGCTAAAGTCTCAAGTCTTCAGCTTTGGATTACTTTGATGATCAGTGATTGAAAAGTAGTTTTCTTTTTCATGACAGGGTTTGACTGTGTAGCTCTGACTGAAGTGGAATTCAGCAAAAGTCACAGAGATCCACCTGCCTCTGCCTCCTCGGTGCTGGAACTCAAGGTGTGCCCCACCATGTCTGGCTGAACTAAAGGTGTGCCCCACCATGTCTGAAGAGGAGATTCAAGTCATGGATGGCTTGAATGTAGCTAGAATCCCAGAACTCAGGGAAGACTAAGGAGGAGGGTCCTGAGTTCAAGGCCAGTCTTGCCAAAATACTGTTTCAAAAAAATGAAAAAATACTCAATAATAAAAACATTAGAAATTTCAGTAATTCTACTGTACCTATTTTTTTTTTTCAATAAAATGTGAAAAGGCTAGCATATAGGGGCTGGGGTGATAGCTCATTGGGTAAAGTGCTGGCCTGGAAACCTCAGAGATTTAAATTTTATCCCCAGAGTCCACATAAAAAATTCAGTTAGGTAGCACATATTCATAATACCAGTCCTACACGGGTAAAGACAGGAGGATCCCTTGGCCAGTGCTCAGGCAGCTTAGTCTACTGAGAGATTTTTCAGGACAAAGACAGACCCTGTTTTGTAAAAAAGCAACCAAAGATCAGAGCCTGAGGAAAGACACCAGAGGTTGTTCTGTGCCCTCCCCACCACATTCACACAGGAACCATCCACATAAGAACTGCACCCTTGAACATGCAGTCACACACACACACACACACACACACACAGAGTATTGGAATGAGAAGCCAAGCTTGGGCTCAGTTCATCAGCTCTCAGACCGCTGGAAATCTAAACTACGAAACTCACTTCCCAGCCCCTCTGGCCTGCCCATTGGCTCTTGGTTGTTCTTCCCTGAAGCATGAGATGGGATTAACGTTCTGATGCTGCTTGTATCACTGCATCACTATTATTACATTGTAATGAATTGGCCTTTCTATTATAGCAGCATTTTATTCCCCTGACTTTTTGCTTGTCCATCAGTATGATCAGTCCTCACCATAAAAACTTTTCACGAGGGATCACAGGAACATTCTTCTTTCCCAGTGACCCAGACAAAGAATTCCTCACAGTCACAAGAAAATGGAGTCTTCCCAGGGTGGTGTCTTTTTTGGTTCACATAATGGTGATATCAATTTATTTTTTATTCTTGAACAGGAAAGCAAAGAGAGCCCAAACCTGGACTTTCTTGCTAGATTTCCCAAAGGAGTGTGGCACAGTTCCTTTTTCTTCTCTGCAATTATGTTCAGATTAATTTGCTCCTGGCCCAGTTGACGTCTATTCATTTCTGCAGCCATTGCATCACACCCCAAACGAGCTTCCTCTCTCTATTGTTGGACAAGTTTTCACAAAATAGTTAAAAACTTTCTACTTCCTCTTTATTCAGTGGCGTGTGTCAAGCATTTTCTCCAGACTCTTTCCTCTGGCGTCTCCCTGAGGAAAGCGAAGTGACAATCCATTATGAGCAGAGCATTCTAATTTGTGGGGAGGAGCAGACAGGGAGGACACATTTACTAACTGTCTTTGGCATGCCAGATGGCAGTGCATCTAAGGCCTTTTAGGGTTCTTAAACTAACTAATTTTTTATTGGCCATATCAACACATTACACTAGAGATCATTTATTTTAAATTTTGTTTTTATTTTTGGGTATGTGTATGTCTGTGTGTGTGTGCACGCACACACATGTCACAGCAAGTGTGCCAAGGTTCAGAGAACAATTTTGTAGAGTGGGTTTTTTTCTTCCACTATTATGTAGGTTCCAGGGATCTAACTTGGGCTATCGTGCGTTCCCAGTAAATGCCTTTACCCACTGAGCCATTTTGCCAGCCATAGAAACAATGTATTAAGGTCTCACAGTTTGCTAAGCACTCCATATAAATCACCCTGCTGAATCTTATCACCATCCTCATAGATGGGTTTTATTACCTTCTTTGGTAGATGAAAAACTTAAGTTCTAAATTTCAAAGAAATTGTTGAAGATCATTCAATTGAAAGAGTGAAGATTGATTGACTCCTGAGGGATACCCCGGGTTCTCACAGGGTGGCCCTCAGATTAGCAGCATCAGCATGGTCTGTCATCCAGGAAATTGCTAGAAATGCAAATTCTCTACTGTACTTCTAATGGATGGAGTCAGAAGTCCCAGGTCAAGGGTGGCAGGTGGGAAGAAATCTGTGTTTTAACCAGTCCTGCAGGTACCTCTGATGGATGCTAGCATCAAAGACTCAACTGTGCTTTGCTTTCTATATACAAAGGCATCATCACACTTGTTATTAGGAAACTGTGAAGACCACCTGGGAAACGACTTCAGAAGTTTCAGCTGAATGGCCAGGAACTGGGGAGAGCCTGTGGCTTTCTGCTGTGGAATAATCCTTTTGTATTTTGTAAAGATTTGTCACTTGAATTGGCTTAATAAAACCCTGACTGGTCAGTTGTTGGCAGGAAATATTTGCAAGACAACCAAACTAAGGATGCTGGGATGATGATGGGCAGAGTCAGAGTAGTTGCCAGACAGGCACAGAATGAGTCAGACATACAAGATGGGATAGAGATAAAAGCCACGTGGCAGACTGTAGATTAATAAAAATGGGTTAATTTAAGTTGTAAGAGCAAACTAGTAATAATCCTGAGCTATTGGCCAAACTTTATAATTAATATTAAGCCTCTGTGTGTTTATTTGGGAACAGATGGTGGGAGAGAAACTTCTGCCAATAGCTTTCTGTTTCTCAGCAAGATGCCTGAAATATCCCATGGTTTATGAGACTCTTCTCTGAAGTTTCCAGGAACTGGGCAGATGACATTCTTCTAAATTCCCCTAAATAGCTGGTATCTGAGTTAGACTCTATCTGGTCCCTAGCACCCCACGCAAGATCACTCTCATAGTTTTGGTGGAGGAGGAAGGACAATAAAGAGAGTGGGGACCAGAGTTCCTCCCAATGTGTATAAGTTGCCTCATTCTTCCAAAGATGCAGTGTAATGGTGAACTGTACACCCACTGGCCTTTGCCTGTGAATTCAATCCTCACCCTGTAAGATGTTAGAACTGAAATGTACATTTGGCCTAATTCCCTTTTGTTGTACAAAGGATCACAAACCTAGTAACATTCACAAATACAAATGTATTATTTTATAGTTCCATGGGACAGAAACACAGCATGGGTTTTATTGTGATAAATTCAAAGCTTTAGCAAGGCTGTGTTTCCTTCTGGGGCTCTTGAGAAGAATCTGTTTTTTTGTTTCTTTGTTTGTTTGTTTTCTTTTGCAATTTCTAGCTTATAGCAGCCACATTCTTTGGCTCTTTTCAGAACCAACAATGTTGTAGGCCATTGTCTATTCTTTCATAGTCATTTATCTTTCTAGACACAGTTTGAACACTTGTGATGATATTAGAGAATCCAACTTAATGCCTTTGTCTCGGGTGTTTAACTTAAATATGCCTGTACAGAGGAGGCTCTGGAGGCCACAAGCCTTTGAGGAAGTTACCAGTTTCTTAGAAGCCCCCAGCCTGAGTAGGTCTGGGTCCACAAGCCCCATCCCAGCTCTTCAGAACTTGCCTCTACTAGTTGCTCTGCCACCTCCACCTCTGGAAAGCCAGGAACATGGTCCTGGAAATTCCTTATTGAAGGTCCAGATAGGGCATCCCAAACAACAAGATAACAAGGACAGGCGAACCAGCTAAATCCCAAGATTTGGAAACCACAGTTCCAACTCTTCCTAAGAACCTGTTTCCTAAGCAGGAGAAGCCACAGTCACCTGGTGTTCCTGGGCTGACCCACATCCACTTCATGAGGTCCCCAGCCAAAACTGGCTATGGGAGTCTGAATGTGAACAATTGGAGAAAGAGGAGCTAGTCTTGAGCATTATGGAAGTGCCTGACGCCTCAGGTGACAGGAGGCAGGACATTTCATGCAGAACCTACCCCCTCAGCCTGGAAACTGGGCCCAGCATGCTCTGGAGAAGACAAGAACATAGGGGTCAGAAAAAGCATCAGAATTTGGCAATGGCATCAGATGAGATTTTAAAGCCAACATAGCAGTTGGGTTTGTTTTCCTTGTACTCACCTGTGTAATACATCATCCTGAAAACCAAAATAAATAAATAAAATAGAATAAATAAATAAATACACCTGCAAAGTCCCTTTTGTCAATCAAAGTCATGTACTTTCAAGTTCTAGAAAACAGAATGTGGACATCCCCAGGGAGGGGGATTGCTCTGCTTACCAGAATCTTTTCTCTATTAATAGGCAACTTTTTATTTGAGCAACTATATTTTCAAATTACAAGGTATCATAGCAAAAAAAAACTGAGTTCATATAACCTTTGCCAACAAGACAGATATGGAAAGTTGTTTTCCATTTTTATAAGACCAATTACGAAAGTAAGTATCTGTATTTGTATGTCTGTGAAGAGACACCTTGACCAGAGCAATTCTTATGAAATAAAGCATTTAATTGGGGGTTTGATTACGGTTTCAGAGGTTTAGTTCATTGTCATCATGGTGGGAAGCATGGTGGCACACATGGTGCTGGAACAGTAGCTGAGAATTATATCCTGATTTGGGAAGAGAGAGAGAGAGAGAGAGAGAGAGAGAGAGACTGAGACTCTGGGCTTACCAAAGGCCTCGGAAGCCTCAAAGCCAATAGCAATGACACGGTTCCTCCAACAAGGCCACACCTCACCTCCTAATCCCTATAATCCTTTCAAATGGTGCCACTCCCTGGCTACTAAGCATTTAAATATATGAGCCTATGGGGGCCATTTGTATTCATACCACCACAATATCTATATATAAAATGATTTTTGAGAGTAAATGGAGTGCTAACATAGCATAGGTATCCATAGCTTGAACGGTTACAGAAATCCTGAGATTATCTCAGAAACTAATTATACTCCTGGGATGTGAATGCAGTGTCTGATGAGACCAGAAGAGGGTGCTAGATTTCCCAAGAACTGCAGTGACAGTGGCTGTGAGCCATTCCAAGTAGTCTAGGAACTGAACTTGGTTCCTCAGGAAGAGTAGAACTTGCTTTTAACTGCTGAACCATCTAAGTAACTATCCTGCCCCCAACTTTGACTTACTTGGTATAGGGTCTTGTCTGGTTAGCTGTTTTCTGCTTTGTNTTTTTTTTTTTTTTGTCAGCTTGATACAAGCTTCAGTCATCTGGGAAGAAGAACCTCCATTGAGAAAATAGATTAGGCCGGGCACACCATGGGAGCACATTTCTCCATGGCCTCTACTTCTGTTCCTGCCTTCAGGTTCCTGTCTTGAATTTCTTCCCTGACTTCCATTCCTGATTGTGAAGTGTAAACTACATAAATCATTCCCTCCATGAGTTGCATTTATCGTGGCGTATTTTCAATAAAAACCTGAGACAGGTCTCACGTATCCCTGGCTGACTCTAAGCTTATTATATAACTGAGGATGACTTCGAACTCTGATCCTCCTCCTGCTTCCACATCCCAGTGCAGGGGTTACAGCCTCTATGTCACGATCGCTGGGATTACGGGTTTGCATCACTAAGCCTAGCTCAACTAGTTTATTTCTCTTCTCATGCTTGTATAGTTGATCTCAATAAAGTAGTACAAGGAAGCAGACACAGGCAGGAAACAGGGTTACACAAGTTTTAAGGGGAAACTTAAATCTAAATCTGATCTTTGCCTCCATCTCTTTCTACTTCACAAGGTAAGACAGCTCCAAGCAAAGTTGTGGGCCCACAAGCTGTGGTCACACGTGCTGGTTCTCATTTTCTCTTCAGTCACTACTGTCCAGAAACACCAGGAAGATAAAAAGATGGCAAGTTC
>LOEQ01004320.1:100549-113421 GCA_001685075.1 Bramus lutescens | reverse complement strand
ACAGGCACAAAAGCAATCAACTCTACAATCTTAGAAACTGAGAGCTAACTAGGTGCAAGTCCTCTGTGAAAATTCCCCCCAACTCAGAAATATCCAGTTTCAATAGCTCATGAATTTCAGGACCTTTTCGGTTTACTCCAACAGTCAGCTACATATAGAGGCAGCTGCATGCTTGGTGTACACTCACTTCTACTGGGAACTTCAATACAGTTATGATAAAACTAGTAACTGCTCTGTGCCCTTTTGTCAATTCGGGTTTACTCCACAGCACTTGGTAAAGAAGGCAAAATGTTTGTGGTATATGGATGCAACTGAAACACAATGTATTTTCAAGAAACTTCATTCCCTGTGGCTATGTCAGTTTCAAGCGCTGCTACGATTACTATAGTCTAAATAATTTTTCAAGTCATATGGAAATTACTCCCTTATTTAACCAGTAATAATGTAGCCACTATGAACTAAGGTTATAATAGGAATCAACAGCACTGCTCACGGGGCTAGAGAGATGGCTCAGCAGTCACAAGCTCCAACTTCTCTTCCAGAGGACCTGAGCTCAGGTCTCAGCACCCATGCCAGGGAGCCCACAACTGCCTTAACTCCACCTCCCTCTTCCAGCCTCTGATGACACTGTACTATTGGGTCCATACACACAGACAGATATATAATCAAAAATAAAAACTGAATCTTTTTTGTCTTAAATAGACAAAATCAAACCAAACCAAAACATCAACAAAACAAAATTAAAGCGGTATATTTACTCTTTCTATCAGTATCCCACTAAGTTATATATGACCATAGGAGATGCAAAGTCAGTTAAATATACATAGATAGGAGAAAATTTATGTCCAAATAAAGGAACAAAAAGAAAGAGAGACAGAGAAAGAAAAACCAATTAAGTGGGAATAAAAAGGGTGGGCAGGAGAGAGGGTTCTAATCAGACACATTTTAGTTTTAAGTGTGTGTGTTCTAAATTCTAGGAAANAGCTACATATAGAGGCAGCTGCATGCTTGGTGTACACTCACTTCTACTGGGAACTTCAATACAGTTATGATAAAACTAGTAACTGCTCTGTGCCCTTTTGTCAATTCGGGTTTACTCCACAGCACTTGGTAAAGAAGGCAAAATGTTTGTGGTATATGGATGCAACTGAAACACAATGTATTTTCAAGAAACTTCATTCCCTGTGGCTATGTCAGTTTCAAGCGCTGCTACGATTACTATAGTCTAAATAATTTTTCAAGTCATATGGAAATTACTCCCTTATTTAACCAGTAATAATGTAGCCACTATGAACTAAGGTTATAATAGGAATCAACAGCACTGCTCACGGGGCTAGAGAGATGGCTCAGCAGTCACAAGCTCCAACTTCTCTTCCAGAGGACCTGAGCTCAGGTCTCAGCACCCATGCCAGGGAGCCCACAACTGCCTTAACTCCACCTCCCTCTTCCAGCCTCTGATGACACTGTACTATTGGGTCCATACACACAGACAGATATATAATCAAAAATAAAAACTGAATCTTTTTTGTCTTAAATAGACAAAATCAAACCAAACCAAAACATCAACAAAACAAAATTAAAGCGGTATATTTACTCTTTCTATCAGTATCCCACTAAGTTATATATGACCATAGGAGATGCAAAGTCAGTTAAATATACATAGATAGGAGAAAATTTATGTCCAAATAAAGGAACAAAAAGAAAGAGAGACAGAGAAAGAAAAACCAATTAAGTGGGAATAAAAAGGGTGGGCAGGAGAGAGGGTTCTAATCAGACACATTTTAGTTTTAAGTGTGTGTGTTCTAAATTCTAGGAAAACACTCTTGTCCCATTGAAGCTGAGGAATACAATATCATAGTGATATTTCACTTGTACTTTAATAAATAAAGCTTGCATGAAGAACAAAACACAAAACAGTCTCACTAGTTAGTCAAACAGGCCAAGCAGTGGTCGCACACACCTTTAATCCCAATAGCTATAGTAGTTAGCCTTAGAGGTTGGGCTGTGGTGGTGTACACCTTTAACCCCAGCACTAGAGAGGAATATAAGGCGGGATGAGACAGGAACTCACTCTTTCAGTCTGAAGATTTCAAGGAGGTCAGAGTTCTCTAGTGGCTTAGCTGCTTTGTTTTTCTGATCCTCAGGTTGAACCCCAATATCTGTCTCTGGGATTTTATTATCTGTGCTACAGGACACTGCCCAGCTCTCATTTCCAGGGTATGTGCCCATGTGTCTGACAGAATCTCTCTGTCCTGCAGAAAGAAAAGGCGACACTCCCAATTTTCCTACCGAGGCTACTCCAAACCAGACCAAGAGCCTGGGCCCTTTTGAGGAGGACCAAAAGGCCCTGTAGTAGGAATGTCAGGACAACAACCACAGACAAGGAACACACAGGCTTCTCCGTGGCCGTCGCAGTCACTCAGTTGCAGCCCTGACTCTGGAAGTGAACATGATTGGCTCCCACGCTGTGCCCCGCGGGTGCCAGTGAAGTGAGATCCACAGAGAGGCGGGAAGATGGGCAGAGGGACAAGGCCCACCATGGAGGACAAGGAGACAGTAAGAATGAGAAAGGTCGGTCCAAAGGTGATGACAGGATGCATGAGAAGAAAACACCATGGTGATGGGAGCGACACTCAGTGCTTGCTAAGACCGTGGCAGGCAGGCGGCCTCTTCCTAGGAATGCTGCCCTGTTGCTTTTCTACTTTTTGCCTCTTGGAGTCTTCCCTGATATGCCCGACCACCACAGCAACAGCAGAACAGCAGCTGTCTGTGCGGTGCCGAAGGGCTGGGACGAGGATTTCACCATGTTATAAACGAACCGTGCCATTTCTCTCCAGCGAACTTGGAACACAAGGAGTGGCATAACCACACCTGGTACGAAGCGCAAAGCGCCACTCCAGCTGAAGAACTCCCTGTCTGAATGTGAATGTCAGAACTCACGCTCCAACAATTCTGCAGCCATGGCTCACTTCACTGGGTAGGGATGCAGCAGTTAACTGTTCTCAAAATGTTCTTTTCAACCCAAAGGAGCCCCCCAAGGTGGCCCCAACCCAGCACATCGGCATACTTCTGCCTCTGTCGAAGCATCCATCCGCCTCCACTGTAAAGGTGTGGGGAAGTCGGGAGGGAGCCGTACCTGTATGGTGTGAGAATGTTCAGAGGCGGAGGCTTGTCACTCTGGTTGTAAATGTCAGCAACAGGGTTGGGAATACTGTTCTTGGAGACCACCTGCTGGTCTTGGATGGTAGAGCTTTTGAACGCTTTCTTCATGTTGATATCCTGTAGTGAGACTATGGATAGAAAAGTCCCCCAGGCTGAGTTATGTAGAAGTATTCTTCTGTTTAGAAATAAGCACCATTATTTGGCTCAGAATCAGAAGCACCTCCCAGAATGACCCAATATTGGCTTTTTAGAAACAATTTATTTTACATGTATGAGCTTGAGGGATGTGTGCAGTGCCCACAGAGGCCAGAAGAGGGCACTGGATCCCCCTGGAACTTGAGTTATAGGCAGTTGTGAACCTTCCAATGCGGTTTGCTGAGAACTGGGTCCTCTGCAAGAGCACAGAACACTCTTAACCAATGAGTCATTGCTCTAGCTCCCGAAATGACCATTTTTGTTGTGCCTTTAAAACCTTGCATAAACAGAACGCCCTTTCCTCCCTCTAAAGAATAAGATTTCTCTAGGACGTGAGGTCAAATTACAGCTTTGTTTTCTTTTGTAACAACAGAAATATTTCACTGGACCAGGGGATCTTTTTGCTGCTGTTGTTTAAGTGGCACTTCTCAGACACCACCCAGCTAACCAATGAGTACAGCAGGCAATGTGCACAGCTCTGGGTATCTTAGGAGAAACCATTAGGACCAGGATCAGCACGATACCTGCACAGAACAATACACAGATGGGAGCAGCGTACTCTTACATTGATGGGGAACAGAGACCCGAAGGTTTCCCACCTCTGACCCACACAACAGCACTTCGATCTGGGAAACAAGTTAAGCTAAGTAAGCTCTCAGCTGACTGGGTGCTGGAGCCTTCTTGCGTTTTTTTCACAACTTTTATATTGTATTTAACTCATCCGACTTTGACAACTCTTTTAGGTATCCAAACTGTTCCCATTTGCCCTCCCACTAAGTCATCAGAACTACAACTCATATATATACCTTGTGTGACATCACCAATAAAGTGACAGCCTAGAGAAGGGACCCAGATTCCTTAGCTTTTAGGAAAAGGTCTCTGCAATGTTAATATTCATGCCAATGCAAACAATATAGTAAAACTCAAAGATACGACACATTCCCTGAAACTTCTAGCATTTAACCCAGTCATCTTTTCCAATGTAGAGTTTATCATGAGCCTTCAATTCTACAAGCCAAATAAAAAGAAACCCAGCAAGAAAGACAATCTAAACCCAACGGTGATGCACATCTACACAGTGGATGATGAAGATAAAGACACTGAGGCCAGAGAGCCAGCCCAGTGCACAAGAGCACTTAGTGCTTTGTTTAGTTCCTAGCACCTACACTGGGTGGCTCACAACCCCTGGAACTCCAGCTCTGGGGCTGTGATGCCCTCTTCTGGGCTCCATGGATATCTATTCTTACCCACACACATACAGAGAGACATATGATTGAAAAAATAAAATAAATCTTTTGTTGTTGTTGTTGTTCTGTTTTCGAGACAGGGTTTCTCTGTAGCTTTGGAGTCTGTCCTGGAACTCACAGTGTAGACCAGGCTAGCCTCACACCCACAGAGATCCACCTGTCTCTGCCTCCCAAGTGCTAGGATTAAAGGCGTGTGCCACCATTGCCCAACATAATAAATCTTCTTTAAAAGATACTATGAATTCCTTACCTGAACAGACCAAGCAGCTATTAAATTTTTAAGTCTGTAAATAAAACTTCAAAACTCAGTTAAAATGAGGCCGTCCTGTGATTATTTATTATTATTAAATCCAAATGTAACATCTGCAACTTTTAAAAACAAGAGCATGGCATATGAAGTAGATGAGATGGGAATCTTTTTTTAAAAAATCGCTAATTAACCAAGTGTTATGGGCATTCCTTTCCCATTCTTCCAGGAAAAGACAAGATAAGCTGCAGTGTGCTAGCCAAAGGGAAGCGCAGAATCACACTGAAGTTGTTAATTGCTACTGTCATGTCGACATTGTGTGCAGTTCGCGGCTTCCATGCAATTACCTACCCTCCTCCACTGTGGAGTCCAGCTGGGTGACTTTGACAGCAAGGCGATCAATTCTGTCTTGAAGAGAATTTGCTCTGATGTAGAAGTTGTTAGCCTCATTAAACAACTCACCAAATATGTCTTCTGCATGTTTGCCTAGAGTCGAGAAGGGAGAGAGGCACCTGCTGAGGAGCTGCGATGCAGGCTCGTTGTCACCACCATACTGGGTTTGTCCAAATGCATATCAAAGCAAGTGTCGTGGTCCAAGGCCTTTAGAACAGTAAAATATTCCAGACAGCACAGCGTCTTCCTGGCTGCCCAAGCTGTCCCTCAAGTTGTTACCACTAAATGAAACTTCTCTAAAGGAAAAAACTAAGTTCCCATTTTACACAAAACAGAAATATTACTTCACGAATTAAGATTTCCTTTTACTGCTTAATGGAATTCAAGAGATCACCTTGGCCGATAAACGCAGAATGTCATCAAAAACATGGCATTGATTATCTTGCATTGTGCTTGATGCCTCTGATGACATTATATTCTCTGAACACTTGGAAATGCGCTACTGAGTCTCATGTGCTCTAAAATCGGCATCTAAGATTTCGGTTTAAAGCCTCTAGCTGGGCTCATCTCTACTTTCTTACGGGTGCTAGACATAGCATACACAGATTCTCACTATGTAGCCCAGGTTGGCCATATCCCCTTGGCTCAGGCTCCCTACAGCCGGGATTATTAGCATTTGCCACCATGTCTGGGTCCCTCCTTTGTTATTTTCTTTTTTGTTGCTATTGTTTTGGTTTTTTGAGACGGAGTTTCTCTGTGTAACAGTTTTGGCTGTCCTGGAAATCCCTTCATAGACCAGGCTGGCCTTGACCTCAGAGATCCACCTGCCTTTGCCTCTGCCTCCTGAGTGCTGGGATTAAAAGTGTGCGCCACCACTGCCCAGCCCCTCCTTTTCTTAAAATCTATTTAACATTTCTGGAAAGATGTATTTCCTCGCCTTCAATCTCCAAATTCCATCGCTATTTTTCACTCCTACAAAGGCTTAGTGACTGAGCACTCAGAGCATCTCAGCGTCTCTTGCAGAAAGAAGCAGCACTTCGGCTGACTGTCGTTTTCTATTGAGTCTCTGTGCACCAGACAGAAGAGCATCTGAGCACTCTGGGAAGATGGGCTGACTGATGCAAGAAGGCTGGTGTTTGAAAGGGAAATGATCTTCATATACTTGTGTATGAGAACACTTGGTTCTAACTGGTGATGAGTGTGGGGGGGTGTGGGTGTGGATGAGGGGGAGGTGAACGGGGGGTGCACGCCCTTCAAGAGGTGGAGCCTTGCTGGAGGCAGTGTTTTCAGCCTCAGCCACTTCCAGTTCATCCTCTCTGCTTCCTGCATGCGATGAAGTTGTGCTCCCTCAGCTTCCTGCTCCAACCAACGGCCACCATGCCTCCCCTGATATTATGGACTCCCCCCGTGGGAAATGTAAGCCAAAATAAACTCTTCCTTCTATACATTGATGCTGGTCATGGTATCTCATCATAACAACCAAAAGTAACTAATACAAAAAAATCCCATTTCAGAAGACACCTGCGACTAACCAACTCAGGGTTGGTTTTGGTGTGCATGGCAAATCCATGAGAACAGGAACTGGTCTGTGTACAACTGTAGTTCCAGCATCAGTACTGCCCCTCTCCATCAATCATTCAGCAAATGAACTAGTGAGCCCAGCACACAGACAGGAGTTACTGTGTCGTTCTCCAGATGATCAAACTGAGAAGCACAGATGGTGATCTGTTAGTGACAAATCGCTGACCTTGGAAGTGGCAGAAACAGATGAGACAAAATTTTATCTTCTGTTAGTTTCAGCTTCTACCATCTAACGCACTGAACCTCCTTGGCCACATACGACAGTGTGACAGATCCGCACAGTATGAGACACAGAACTGCACAGGACCCAGGCACTTCACTTCTGAGCATAGCCCACAAAAGCAACTGTTTCTCTGTGAAATAAAATTTTAATGGGCTGGAGAGATAGCTTACTAGTTAGGAGTGCTTTCTGCTCTTGCAGAGGACCTACGCTGAGTTACCAGCATCTACATGGCAGTTCACATCATCTGTGACTCGACTTCCAAGGGATCCAATACCCTCCTCTTGCCTCCACAGGCACCAGGCACGTGCACACATGTACACAAAACACTCATACACATAAATGAATGAATGGATGGATAGATTAATGGACAGATGGACGGATGGACAGATGAATGGACAGATAAATAAATAAATAAATTAGAGATAGGTGTTTGTACACACATATTTACAGAAGCATTATTCAGTATGGCTAAGAGGTAAAAGCAACTCATGTTCATCAATAGATAAATGGATGATAAAGTAGAATATCTGCCTTCAGAAGGCAGTAAATTCTGGTACATTCTACAACATGGATGTGCTTTAAGGACACTATGCTAAGTGAAGCAAGATGGTCACAGAAAGGCAATCCTATCTGATCTCACGCACAGACATTATAGAACAGACAAATTCAGAGTGTAGGCTTGGGGAAGGGGGAGTGTGGGTGGTTTAATGCAGCAGACTCAGTTCTGTGAGATGAAACATCTGGATGTTTGTCACAGGGCACTGTGAGCGCAGCAGCACCCCTGACTACATAGCTGAACATAGTTACAGGGGTCAATTTTATGACATGCACATTTGTCACTGCTAAACTAACTATGTGGAAGCCCTGAGGAGGCAGGTGGACCAAGAGGAAGCCGCGTCCCAATGTCGATGACTGTAGTTATGGAGACGGACAGGGCTTGCTCGTCTTGGAGCCAAGCTGCTCCCACTGACTCTAAGCTCTTGATTTACGGAACATTTTTCGTTGCAAACTTCCTGAACAAACACACTCAAGTTGTTCCGTGAATGCTGAGCAGCCACCAGGACTGTGGCCACCACAGCCACCTAACTAACCAAAGTCAGCAGTTGCCACGATGAACTGCTCTTAGGAATGGCACCAGGAGTTTAGATGATTTGGGAAGTAAAGAATTAAAACACATAAAACCAAACCATGAGTTGGTTAACCTAAAACTAAGCTCTCCAGGGGTTGGGGTGAGGTTTCTGGTAAGACATCAACACTGTACTCCCATGGTACCCAAGTTTCTCTTGCTCCTGACTCACATAAAGTTAATGTTTGTTTGTCTATTTTTTAACTCACTAGCCTTTTGAACATGTGAACTAAGTCTTTGACCTCTGCACTACTTACACAGAACTGGTTCTCAACAGCTTGAAGAAAAAAGACAGGGACTGGCCCAGTGTCTTCTTGTTAATGACTAAGCACACAGCAGATGCTACTGCTCATAGAGATTGTTGAGAACATTAACTAAATGGAATAAATGTTTCACTATGTTGGGGCACCTCAAAATGCTTAACAGGCATAGGAATATGAAATAATAGCATTAATCGGACCCTGTGTGAGGAACCTCTGTCTATCAGTACTCAATGTCTGAATGTGTGACACAGCTACATGGCTAATTTGTTTTCTACTTGGTCATTTATAGTTCTGAATACACAGGTAAAGATACAGCTTGTGTGCACATGCATACACATATGTTCATGCTTACACACTCAGATGCATACATGCTTGCACACACACACACACACACACACAACAAGAAAACATCAAGAACATTTGTTTCTCCCTTAGCTTTGTAAAAATCATTCTTATGGACAGAGTGTATCACCAGACAGATGTGTACACCTCAGTCTCTTGCAAAAGTCACAGCATCCTTTCAAAGCATGATAACTCCTGTTGAGAAACTGTATTCTGTACTAGATGCTATACAAGCAGAAAATGACAGATAACATGTAGCCTCTACCACGAATACTTAACGAGTTGAACCGCATGAAATTGATGCTATCTTTCCACTCAGAAGCTCTCAATTTATAAAGAGATACAGAAATTAAAGACTTCTGTATTTAATTTTTTCCAGCTGCAGAAAGCAGATAAGTGACTAAAAAGGAAATGGAAGGAAGTATATTTTTTGGTGAATATGTATAAACTGTGGCCATTACAGTTTTTAGTTTTCCAAAAGCTCTGAACTGCTGAATTCTACTCATTAATATAGCAAGTCTAGTAACAGCTAAAGTAAAGTAATTCTGAAGTGAGCAAATGACTGGTTGAGGGAGTTGTATTTGTTACCAACAGATTCTGCTTCTGTATGTATCAGGACCTTGCAAACCAATAACATCAGATTGAGAAATATGCCCCTGAAGTGTTAAAGCATAAAGATTATGAAAGGATTTTCACCTACATTTGACAGCTGGGGATAATTTCTTATTTTATGTGTATTGGAGTTTTGCCTGTATGTATATGTGTGTGCACCACATTAATATACTTGGGTAAAGTATATTAATGGAAGCACATAGGGTGCTATCCAGGGAAGAACTGTTTGGCAGAAGACAACAACGGACTGGTGTGTATGTGAGCAACACCTGAGAAGCCATGGTCACTCAGCCCACAGAGTGCTGGAACTGAGAAATACATGTCCATCTTTGGGGGCTGGGTGGAATGTCAGCAAGGAGAAATAAGAGGAAGTTCCTGTCCACCAGAGAGAAGGCAATGAGGATTAAGATGGGGATGCTGGCAGCAGGGAGGTGAGTGGGTGTGCAAATTAAATATCTATTCTCAAGGCAACTGAACTCATTTGCTATGGAGTGGACATCTGGTTTGAGAGCAAGGAGAAACAAAGGTGAAAACTGTACGTTGTGTTTCAGGCATATGGAGTCTGATGTGCTTGTGAGAGACACCTAAGTGAAGATACCAAGTGGGCAGCTGTATAAATGAGTTTGAAACCTAGGGGAGAGGTCAGAACTGTAAGTGTAAACTTTGAAGTCACAGCATAAACATTGTTAGAGCAGCTTACCAAATGTTTGGAAAGTGGCAAAAAAAAAAATCCTAATGGCCAGTCTCTAGACTATTTGTTCCAACAGAGAGGATGGGAAGATGAGACCATCCCAGGAGAAACATCTCAGTGAGGTGTTCCAGAAGCCAGGCGTAGAAAGTCTCTCCAGACCAAAAGCTATCAATGAACAAATGTCAATAACAGATCAAGTAATGCGGGTGAGATTGGGGACACCAGCCACTTGGAAGTCTCTGCCAAGGTTGATGCAGTTTCAAGAGATTGGGTGGACAAAACCTGAGTGGGAACAGGAGGCAGCAAGGGGAGTGGAGGCTGCGGAGGCTGAGTTATTGAAGGAACCTGGCTGTGAAGAGAATCAGCAGACGGAGAGGATGAGCAGATTTGGGAGCACACTCACCAGCTTATATTTGATAGGAGGATGATGCAGAAGAGGGAGAACTGAGCAGGAGCGTGTGGGCTACAGTGCTGGAACTGGATGCGACAGATGCATGAACATGGTGAAGAGGGGCGGGCGAACGGTCTGAGGGTACAGATGCTAACAATGGGTTGACTTATTCAGGGGGGAATGCAGCTCTCTCTTGCCTTATATGTGAAATAAACAGCAGGTTCATGAATGTACATGTGAGATGGGAAGAGAAGATATGAAGTGTCAACTCTAAAAATACAGAAACTAATTAATGAAGAAATTATAGCAGCATTGCTGAGCAATTTCCCATGGATTTCCATAAGTAAAACCCACAAAGACACTGCTGTTGTGTGTTCATTACCACTATGTTTCTAATTCCCATCTTGAATTTTTCTTTGACCAGTAATACTTTAAAAAATACTGCTTGATTTTCCAACATTTTGAAATTATCTTAAAGATAATTATCATCTCATTACCATCACACTCGATATATTAATCTCTTCAGGCAGACTGCTATCTTCTAGCAGATGTTCCATCTGGTGAATGCTACTTGGGAATTACAACAGTGTATATTCTTTTAAAAAGAAAAAAATTATGGGCTGGAGAGATGGCTCAGTGGTTAAGAGACCCTGGGTTCAGTTACCAGAGTTCACATGGCAGCACACAACCTTTGCAACTCCAGTTTCAGGGCATCTGATGCCCTCTTCTGGCCTCCATGGGCACTGCACATATGTGGTCCACAGAAATAAATGCTGGCAAAATACTCATATACATAAAAATAAATTTTAAAAAATTTAAGTGTGTGCACATGTGTGTACACATGTGCATGTGTGTGCATGCTACCCTCCACATAGCGAGGTCAGAGGGTAATTTGTGCTGCTGGAGCCCTACTCAGAAAGTTGTTTATACCTGTATCTTGAAGTGTTTCCTCTAGATGCACACACTGAAGACTGGTCCATGTTCTTTGCCCTTTTATCACTATGAAAATGAAACACCTCCATCTCTTTCCTAGTCTCCTCTGTCTGATATTAACCAAACCAGCTTTCTTATGTATTGCAATTGAACAATATATTTTCTTCCCATGATTTTAAGTCTGTGTATTTATCCTTAAATTATATGTATTTTAGCCTCACTATTTTAACTTGGTAATCTCTCTTTTAAGAGGACTGCAATGACTATTGGAAAGCGGCAACTTTTAAATGAATGAATTCATAGAGGTCTAGATCATTTACAGAAACTCTCTCATTATGAGTAAGTTAATGGCTATTAAGATGGTAGAACATTTTTACCAAAGCACCCAAAGACCTGCTATGTTTTGCAAAATAAATTTATAATAATGTCCCCCAACAAAGAGGTCTCATGTATTCTAATACTGAAAATGGTTAAATAACTCTACACACAAATAAATCTCAGCTATTAACAACATGTCTTAGAAAAACCAACAGAATTATTATGTCGGGAGGATGGGCTATTTTGTATACTGAGAAGTCAGTCTTATAAAAACAGATACAAGGCATCCTCAGTAACTTCATTTGGTTGATGCAATGTTGTATACTTTGTATAACTTTGTGCTATAGTTTTACACATAACTGATACTAAAAAGGATAATGTGTTGTAAATGTGTGTAGAAACACTAACTTCTTTCTTTGTGACATAATGGAAACATTCACAAGAACAAGGAGGAATTCAGTAACAGTCACTCCTGTCTCTGCTAGCATAGACTCCCAATGTTCCTCTTTCTTTAAAAAGAAAAGTATATTGAAATCATATTCTAATGATGTTGAGTATATTCTTATATGCATATTTGTTATCTCATTCTTCCTTGGTGAAGGTGTACTATTATTTGTCCACTTTTAAAATAAGATTTATTTTTATTTTATGCATCTGAGTGTTTGCCTGCACGTATGCATATGCACCACATCCATGCAGTGCACATAGAGACCAAAAGAGGATGTCAGATTCCCCTGGAACTAGAGTTACAGATGGTTGTGGCTTCCGTGTGGGTGCTGGAAACTGAACCCAGGTCCTGTCGGAGCAGCCAGTGCTCTTATGACTGAGCCATCTCTCCACCCCCCAGTATTTGTTCTCTTCTTGATTAGTTCTCTGCATTGCTTATTACTAAATTTTTAGATTTCTTTGATAAATCTTTTATCAGATGTGTGTATAAAACATTTTTTCTATTTGGTGGCTCATCTTTCCATTCTTTAAAAAGCATCTTTCTTGGTTCTGGATATTATATAGTTGAACAAATGCCCTTATAGTATGATTAAGCATCTTTTGGGTATATGCCCAAGAGTGGTATTGCTGGGTCCTGAGGTATGTTGATTCCCAATTTTCTGAGAAACTGCCACACTGATTTCCAAAGTGGTTGTACAAGT
>LOEQ01004320.1:69191-81185 GCA_001685075.1 Bramus lutescens | reverse complement strand
AAAAAACAAGTCAGCCCCTTACAGACACCGAACACATAAAACCATTGAGGAACGACTGCTCACGAAAGAGTCCGAACGAGAACACATGGGGGATTCTGATGCAAATCAGTTCGTGTGAGACGCTGAGAGCAGTGCAGCCCAAGAGTAGGATGCACCTTGCCAAACCCCTCATAGGGGTCACCAGTGGCAGAAGGAAAACCTGGAAGGTAGGCCAGGCACAGGGGGGATAACAGAAATGGTACATGTTCTGATAGACAGAAAAGCAACTCAAGTCTTCCAAAAGAACTATCTGAACATGCCTGAGCTATACTAGTTCAGAAGACTTTGAGAGCCATCACGGCAAAGACGGCCACTACCCTTTGAGGACACTTGTAAAAGTCAGCTACGTACTTGCAACTGATTGTGAAGAATACAAGAGAAAATTGGGCCCTGAGGAGATGGCTGGGCTGTTAGGAGCATCTGCCTACTGCTCCTGCACAGCAGGCAGCTCAGACCAACTGTGACTCTAGCTCCAGGGCTCTGGCACCCTCCTCTGACCTCCGCAGCACTCGTGGACACATACACAACAATGCACATGTATACATAAAACTAAAAAGAAAATAAACCCTTTCTTTAAAAGATGACCTTTTGCCCTAAGTAATTTCTGTATGTTATCAATTTATTTGTAAATGCGGAAAATTATCCTTGGATTTTGGATTATCCAGGCCTCCTTTTTCCTCTACTAGAAATGCCATTGCCCCCACCTGACGCACACGTTTGAACAGCTGGTCCCCAGTATGTGGCGCTGTTTGAAAAGGTTATGGTATCTTTAGGAAGTAGAACCTTGCTGTTGGAAGCACATCGTTGGGGTGAGCTTTGAGGGTTTATGACCTCTACACACACACACACACACACACACACACACACTTCCTGTTTTCTCTCCCTGCTTCCCATGTATGGTCGAGATATAATCTCTCAGGTTCCTGCTCCTGCACCATGCCATGCCTTCTCCTCCACCAGGGACTCTATGCCTCAGGAATGGTAAACAAAAATAAACTCCTTCTACCAGTTGTTCTAGCCATGGTATTTTACCAGAGTAACAGAAAAGCAGCTAATCTACCAATACCTAGGCTCACTTTAGAGATGGATACAGCTAACTGACTGTGCCTCAGGGAAGCAAAGTGCCCAGTGTCATGATTTCTGAATAATCAGTTATACCCAGGAAGTGTCTCTGATCTGTGGGGAAGTCTACCAAATCACAACTTTTCCTATGAGCTAACATTTGGTAAATACTGTAAACAGGACCAATCCTAGAACCAACATCACACATGGGTCCAACTTGGTTTTCAGAGCAAGTAGAACCCCTACTGCAGTGAAGAACTGGAGTGTCAGAGGTCACCTGATGAAAAGGACAAGCAAGCACCCAGATGACTGACCAGGACTGACACAGTACCCGTTACTACCTGGATCGTGTGGTCTCCCTTCAGACACAAATACATGCACTTTTCTTCCCTGCAAAGCTGCTAACGTTTGAAAATTAACTAGATAGTGTTAGTGGTCAAAGCTATTACATGTGAAACACAGCACAGCTAACAAGAGGTGAAATCTTGGTGCTGGAGAGATGGCTCCATGGTTAAGAACACTGGTTGCTCTTCCGGAGAACCTGGGTTTGAGTTCCAGCACCCATATGGCAGCTCATAACCATCTGTAACTCCAGCTCCAGAGGATCTGATGCCCTCTTCTGACCTCCATGGGAACTAGGCATGTATGTGATACACATACATACATGCAGGCAAAATAGACACACATGAAATAAATTGAGTAAATCTAAAAACAATTTTTTCTTTTTTCCTTTTTACGCCCCCCCCTTTGGTTTTTTGAGACAGGGTTTCTCTGTTTAACAGCCCTGACTGTCCTGGAACTTGCTTTGTAGACCAGGCTGGCCTTGAACNNNNTTGTAGACCAGGCTGGCCTTGAACTCACAGAGATCCACCTGCCTCTGCCTTCCTGCTAGGATTAAAAGTGTGTGCCACCAACTGCCAGGCTCTAAAAACAAATTTTTTAATGAGGTGAAATCTTGCCAGCTCAGGGGCACATGGTTCCAGCTCTTCTCATGTTCAGGGTTAAACCCAGCAGCCCTATGTGGCTACCATCCAGGAGCAGACGACGGCTCCCCACCAGTTCCCGCCTGTCATGTTCCTCTGTCAGGAGCACTGACACGTTCGTGCCCCTTCTAGCTTCCCGGTACCAATCTCTACCCGTCAGAATGCAGCCTACTCCCGGCTCTTTCATCCCCTTCCACACTTCTTAATCGATACACTCGCAGTCACATGTCACACAGCAAGCGTGTTCCCATTCTGCGATGACCAAAGCCCCATCCTGCATACCAAAGCGTTTCTCGGTACACCAGAAGGAGCAAGTGAGGTTTCTGGTAACAGGTACTTTACAGAGGTTACAATGGTGCAAACCAGCACAGGGAGGGAGGCGGTGCACGGCTATGGATTCAGAAGCTGACTTTGAGTCATAATTCAGATGGCTGGTGACACAGCCCTGCACTAAGATGAGGGAGACGTTTACAAGGAATGAAGAGACAGGTCATGATCAGAAGTGGAAGGGAAAGCTGAGCTTTCTCCCACACTGGGGCGTTGAGGAACACCCCCAAGGTATCCTGACCACCTAAGATCCCTGCCATGAGGGAAATGCTCCAAAGAATAATGATCAAGCAGACAGCCTCCAGCTACCTGGAGCACTGGGTCTGGGGGCCAAAGACCCAGCTAGTATGACGGAGAGACTTAAAGTTTTATTTAATTTTAATTAAAGCCAACATAAGCAATAATTTGAAGCGACTGGCCACTGTGTCAAACAGCACCACCCTGGGGTTCTGGCTCAGATAGTTGGATAGAAGCTCCTATTACAAGTATTTAAGAAAGAACGTGTGAAGAATAACACACACACATTCAAGTATTCACTGACTCCAAGAACAAACAAATCAGTAATGAAAGGGATGGTCTTTAGGGAGCCACACCCACTTCCAAAATCCCATCAAAGATGGATCTACTCTTGGCCATTTGGTCTCTGATTAACAACCTCAACATGGCAGCAGCAAAATGCACTCTTGTGGTCTCCAAGTAACTGTTAAAATGTTGCTGCCAAATAAAAATCGCTTATAATGAGTACATCATGGAGCCATAGTGAGTCACAGCTTTGGATAAATAACCACCTAGTTTTATTATTGTTATTGCTTTCAAGTCTTTTCCTAAAAGCAAGAGAGGAGAGAAGGAAGTGAACCAGACGTCTTTTATGATAATGAACATGAGTTCAGGTAACTTCAATGCACTTCAGAACATTTATGTCAACAGCAGTACAAATTACCTTCAGTTTCCATTTCTTAGCCCCCAGCATGAAAGACGACTGGATGACTCTCAGGAACTCTTTTCTACGGGACAGCTTCCAAAGCCAATGATAATCAAATTTTCCCTGGAATCAGTCTGCTGATCTCACTTGCTCATGGCATTTAAAGTCAATATGAAATAAGGGACTCTGTGCTATGAAAATGTTTCATGTCAAAACAGACTGTGTCTAAACTGCTCACTGTTAATCTGCCCAATTGCCCTAATCTGATTGCATTAAACCTGTTGACTATTTTGGTCCATGACATGGCTCTTAAGCCTCCCAATCCTAGCTTCACAGCAATCAGAAGCTGACATACACACGACTCACATGTGGCTCCTCCTGGGGCGGCTGTTTGCTTGCTTGTCTCATTTCCTTGTTTCTCTCCCTTAACTAGACCCCACTTCCATCTACCAGATCAGGCCAGCAGCATTCTCAACTACTCACAAATGAAGTTCTGTTTGCAATACCCTGCTCAATCCCATAAAGCGTGTGGCCACTTTTTTTTTATGACGTGTTGGAAAAGCACACGTCATAAAACATGACATTACAGGGGACTGGGGATATAGTTCAGCACAGGAAAGGAAGGACAGAAGGAGAGAACGAGAGAGGAGGGGGAGGAAGGGGGGACAGAGAGAGAGGGGTCATGAGGCATATGTCTCGCACCAAGAGCAGCTTTGGTGTTTTCTCTGTGGTCTCTGGAGTTTATTTCTCACTGCATTACACACCGACACCTTTTACAGCAGAACAGCAGGACCGTGTTTACCTGGCCCCACAACTCAATTCAGCATCTAACTGAACTGCTAAGAGAAGGTGGGGGAGCCACTGTTGAGTAACAAGAGAAGGTCCTTACCCTTACAAGTCTTTACTAAACTTTTAGGAAGACACAGGTAAATATAAAACAGGTAATGGAGGAGATAGTGGAGTAAGTCCAAATAAAAACACCAGGTGGCATGTATTAAGTGTAGAAAATCACACTGCCAGCTAATGTTTTTGCATCTGAAAATTTTTTTAGATTATTTTATCTTATGTGTATGAATGTTTTGCCTGCATGTATGTATGGGCACCACAAGTGGGCCTGGAGCCCATGGAGGTTAGTGGAGGATGTAGGATGCCCTGAGAACAGGAAGTGAGGATGGCTGTGAGCCTGATATGATATGAAGGAAGGAAAATCAGTTCCTGCCATAGTATGACTTTGCAGAAACTCAGGACTGGAATGTGTGTTTGACCAAGCTAACAGTTCCTGGTCGAAAATCCTAAAAGGAAGACCATGGAAAGCTGTTGTTTTGGACTGAACTGCAGCAGGCCTCTGTGGGTCAGACCTAATAAGAACGTTGTCATTCATGCTAGGTGCCACACCATCAAACTGAACCCTGAAACGAACCGACTTTCAAAAGGAAAAAAAAAAGGGCAAATCTGAAGAAAGAAACGCTAACCAGTCAATCAGAAGAGGTCCAGTTACCTGGGCTGCTGTGTAAGAGCCCTCTGTTCTGAGCATAGATGGCCAGGGATGCTAAGGTAATCAATCCATTCTTCATTCCTTATTTCTGCCAGTGAATCCATGCCTATCTGCTGAGCACACGAAAACACTTACTGTCTTCACCTCCCACTACCTGTTAGAAAGACACCGCACCAGACTAGGAGAGTGTTGGCGGGATGTATACGGAGCGCTGAGAGAAAGCCAGCTCCAGCTGCTGCAAACCTGAAGGATCAAACATTCACCCAGGGAACAGTGACACACCAGAGCAACAGTGACACACCAGAGATGCCATCATTTGGTTGCAGAGTATATAAAATGAATGTAAAGATAGAGGGTTGACATCACCTGAACACCATGCTATCAAGCTGCTTGCTCCTGACACATTACATATAGCGTGCATGCGCCTCCAGGGAGACAGGGCCTTTCACAGTTGACTTCAGCAGAGTCAGGATAAGAAGCCCGAGAGACACACCACCTACTTAGTGAGGGCTCCCCTCCACCAATATTGTCCACTTCTACATGAACACTGCGGAGGCCCAGAGGGAGTTAAGGATTTATAATCCCCAAGACTAAGCACCGTGTTCTGAAATAAGGGCTTTGGTACTTAGGGGAAGTCTGCATCCTTGAAACATCAAACCAGTACTTCCTGCTCTAACCCAACACCAGTGCCTGGAATCTCCAACTCCACCACCTTCCTGCGGTCTAGCCCAGGCCTAAAGGTGCCACAGGAGAGATGCCTGCCCTAAAGCCATGGCCAGCACACAAGGTCTACTGAGAAGGCACACATCCTTCTAGGCTGCAACACCAGCTTGTCCCCTCAGTAAATATCCACTTCCTCGACACTGTCTGCACAAGTCAGGCCCCTGTTCCTTGACCCTGCAGCACTCCAAACAGTGAGGCTCAGTTCTTGAGCATAGCATCCAGGGCCTTACACGCAGGGTGCCAGTTACTTTTCCAAGGTGGCCTTCAGGTACTTCTCATGAGCACACATCTCCCCGGCCCTAGCAGGCTGGCACCAGCATTTCTGATCCCTTTCTTACCAGTGAGCAGCCAGTGACACTTGTTGAGAGGCACTGTCAGACACCCTGGCAATGTCCACCTCCCTTCTCTCTGCCCAGTGCACAGGATGCCACCATGCAGTGGGCACTAAAGCCAGTCTCAGTCTCATCTAGGCTTCCTCCACTTACTCACCAAGAGACTAAGGGCAGGCCTTTCAAAGCCATTTCCCAAGTACGAAGAGGACACTGCGAGACTCACTAACTGACCTAATGATAGGAAGAGCCAGCCTCAACACATGATAACACCGGCCACCAAGCACCGCCACAGTCTGGCCTGAAACCACCCCACCAGATGGAAGACTGCAGAGCTGGGTCACCACACACGGATCCTAACCCCTGCTGTCACCCAGAAAGGACTTCACAGCAACTTCCGATCAATGTTAGCCTAGAACAAAACCAACACACACACAAAACTAAACCCTGAGATCTCTTCTGGAAAGGTGCAGCTAAGTTCTAGTATTAAATTTGTTGAGTTCTTCATTGGTATATTAAAATTACTGATTCACTGGAGAGTGAAAAATGTAGAGGTTGAAGATGGTCAGATATTCATAGCAGATACACTTGGTTTTCGAAGGAAAAATGGATTATCCGGTTGTACAATGCTTCAACCTACACAGGCCAGGCAAGTGTTTCTTTATGCTAGTCTCACTTGGTGGGCAGATAAGGCCCTAAAAGTTGTCAGACTTTTCATCCTAATGCCATTCTTTACCTCCCCTGCCTCCCCTATTTCACACTTAGTACAAACACAATACCCAATCATTGGACAAACAAGTGAGTTTTCTCAAATGCCTAAGCAAAAAAAAAAAAAAAATTCTGACCTCTTTGAGCAAGAGAAAGTTGGCTGTGCCTTGGACTCAGTGACCTCCAATCAAATCTGTGGTCACCACTTTCAAGAGTCACATGCGCTTAGCATGAGAATGAGTGCCAGGGGAGCAGCTGTTTCCAGGCCACCAAACAGTTAATGAGCCTCTTTGGAATGAGCATCAAAAGATAAAAATAAGAGTAATTTGTTCAGGATGAAATAAGTCGATGACAAGAAGCACGTGGTCAGGCTGGTGAACAGCATCACCGCACATCGACAACGTGGACTGGTCCCAGCTGGCTCCGGGAAGCATTGCTCTTGAGCTGTACTCAGAGGCAGCCCAAGAACTGAGGAAAGAAAGCAGCAGCCAGGACGGGACAGCAGACGGGATGGGGTCCAGAGGGTGGACACCAATTGGTAACAACAGGACTCATGGACAGGAAAGGCAGTGGGGCCACGGGATGCCTGATTGACTCCTTTGTCCTGCCTCACAGTTGAATACAGCTTCCTCATTAAGCAGTCCCCAGATTCCAGAGCTTGTAGAAGTGGAGCAGCATGTCCTTGGCTGATCTTCTGGCTTTCTCTCTCCTCGTTGCTCTTGCTCCTTCAAAGACTGCAAACCAGTGGCTCCCAGGAAGTGCCCCTGTCACATGGTAAAGTCTGAAACAGATCTGGGCTGAGTGGAAAGCGTCCTTGCCTAAACTGGCTTATATTTTTCTCTCCTTTAATGGTTGAACCTTGAAATGAGAATTCATTACTAATTCAAAGAGATGCTAAAAATAGCACACTACAGAATGCAGAATGGGAAGTATCACACCATCTTGCTTAGTTTTTCCCAGCTCAATTTTCTTCAATGTAGCCTTCAAATGCACTGCCTTTTTATTAGCAAAAATGTACAACACTTCAGATACACAAAACATTAATTTTCAATATCAATTATGTATCTATTGTTGAAATCTCTGCAATATATCTTACTTAAAAATGGTTTCCTAGCCAGGCATGTGGGACTGCACACCTTTAATCCCAGCACATGGGAGACAGAGGCAGGTGGATCTGTGTGAATTCAAGGTTCCAGCTGAGTTTATGTACAAAGTGAGTTCTAGGACAGCCGGGGCTACATGGTAAGACTCAAAACAAACAATGACACAACAGTGTACTGGCTTACTCCCTCTACTTCTAATCATGACCTCCATTAAATGACTCTGATTACAAGAATACAATCTCATTTACATATGATGAATGAATTAAAACAAAGCAATCATTCATCCAGCTCTCCATCGAAAAGGGCAAGTTGTTTTTATTAATAACAACTTACGATTGAATCCAGAGGGTCATTTACAAAAGACTTTTCACATAAATTATCTTATTTAATCCACAACACTGACACCAGCAAGGTAAGAATGACTTTTAAAGCATTTATGTGTATATGTATGGGCGCACCTATAAAAATGTCTACCATGTGTGTATGAACCTGTAGAGACCAGAAGTGGGCACCAGATCCCCCCGGAGATGGAGTTCCAGGTAGCTGTGAATCTCTTGACATGGTGCTGAGATCTAAATACTGATCTTCTAGAAGCACACCTGCCTGCCACTCTTAACCACTGAGCCATTTCTCCAGGCCCAAGAAGTACTTTTATATATTCAATAAATTACGTCACAAGCTAATTAGTGAAAAATGCACACTTACAAGTCACAAATCAAGGATTTGGAACATAGCTTACTAGTAGAGCACATGCCTAGTATCTTGAGGCATTAAATTCAATTCCCCACACTGGGGAAAAACAAAAGAATCCTACATGAAGAGGACATGGAACACACCCACCCACAAAGCCCACCCCTTCCTCTCTGCATCCTATTCTCTTCTCAGCATGCTCTCGGCCCACCTCACCCAGAAGGTCCACCCCTCCCAATAACTGCAAATAATCTCAGAATCCATGTGATGCTCAGCACAAGCTACCTTCTATCACTCTGATGTTGCACTGTACACAAAATAAACAAATGCAATTAACACTGAATCCTCAATACTCCACAGGTGCCAGAATCAACCTTGTGAACTACCAACCCCAACCCCACAGCCTAGTCTTTCCTCCCCTCAGCTCTCAGGATGGAGAAGGGTTGTTCTGTTCCTTTTTTTTTTTTTCAACTTTTGCTGACAGCTGGAACTCTGCATGTTACAGCTCTTTGGCAGAAATAAAAAATATGTTAACAACAGCCCTAATAGCTACTCCCACCTCCCCGAACTCTGACCTCCTTCTGTTTCCTGCTCCCACTTCTAAACAGGCGACAGACACCCTGACCTAAAAACATCATGTCCAGCAACTACCCAACACTGAAAGTTAAATCTTAGCCTGATCATGGGATTACTCTAGTTTTGACAACGGAAAATAATGAAAATTATAACATAAGTGAGCAAAAATACTTGGGCAACCTGCACCTATATTAAACGAAAGCAAAGAAGCCCGAGGAACATAACAGGAAGATTTTTTCCCATTATTACCATGAAGATTTTTACCGTTCTAGAATCAAACTATATTTCACAGCTAGCTGTAATAATAAATCTGATACAAAGATTCTGTGTATAAATTACCTGAGGATAAAGTATGGCTATTGTAACAAATAGGTTTATACACTTCTACCCACAGAAGACTATGTTCAAACACAATTGACAAACACAGCTGGGCTGCTTTATAACACAGCTCCACCTCACTCTCCCAAGCCTCTGGTCTGACCCATATAAAGTGTCAGAGAGCTAAAGAGCCACTTTTATCAGACGTTGTGGCCATAGCAACAGGAGAGTGAATAACAAAGAAAACTGGTACCTAAACATGGTATCTTTGTTGTGGTCCATGAGCCTTTGGAGCTGGTTTGCTGAAGGAATGTGGAAAAGTCTGGAACTTCAAGCTAGATAAGCCCTTGGATGTTATGAACAGAACTTACTGGTTCATTCTGGTGGGAGCTTGGACCAGAATGCTGAGAAAAATGAGGACAGTTGATGGTCCAGCTCAAGAGTTTCGGAAGGGAACACGGACTCTGCTGGAAACTCACCTAGAAGTCATTCACATTACATTCCAGCAAAGAATGGCTACATCAATGTTGAATTCAAAGATAATGGGCTAATTTGTTGGCACGGGATGGCATTTAGGCTACTGGCATCATCAAGGTCTACAGTGACCGAGCAAAAAGTAAAGCGGGAAAAAAAGATGAAGCTGTGCAGTTCGTGCAGGAAAAGTGTGAGCAGGTTCAGCCTTGCAGATAAAGCGGGCTTGAAGGTTTGAAGGTAGCTGTGATAGCTAAAGAAAGCAAAGCCATTAAAGAGAAACCACATGCTCCACACTAGGACAACACAAGAGGGACCCTAGAGGCAAGACCTTACCCACTAAAGGTTCCATCTACTGAATATGCAAATTAATCTGAAAGGGAAGGACCACCCAAGGGATTCCATGTTTGAAAACCATCACCTAGAGAAGTGTCTTCCATCCCAAATTAGTGGCAGAACTTGGCAGTGTTAACCACAGCTTCTTTTGCAATCATGAACTAAGCATGAGTTAGGAGGACATGGAGTCTGATGCCAAGGTTCCACGGAGGTACTGAGGCTAGGCACTGTGTGGCAGGGTCAGACTTGCTGTAAGGAGGCTCCGAGAGGCGATGACAGAAAGCTATTTGGGTGAAGTGGAGGTTGTAGTGGCAATCTCAGAATATTAGAAATGCTAAAACCATGAGACATCTGCTGAGGAAAGCTGAAGATCTGGAGTGGAACTAGTCCAAGAGAGAGGCTATGTGTGCTACAGACAGCTACCTAAGCCCTTTGGAGCCCAGGTGATTCCATCATTAGCCCCATATGCCAGACATGGAGCTGCAGATTTGGTGTTTTCCTGCTGGGTTTCAGTCTTGCTTTGGTCTGAGTATCCCAGTCTTCCCTTTGGCAATGGTGATGTTTACTTGATACCATTGCATGTTGGAAGCATTTAGCTGGGTTTTTTTTTTTTATTGTTGTAGGGATTCACAGATAAAAGACTGCCTTAGTCTCTGAAGATACTCTGTACCTACCTTTTAACAGTGTTGGGACTGTTAAAGATCATGGGGACTTTGAAGTTCGATTGCATGCATTTTGCATTATGAATTACGAGATGACCACAGGTCTATGAGGACTGTCGGCTATGGGAGAGAGAATAAGGCTGTGGTTTAACAATGAAATGTGTTAATGTCAAATTGACAAGAAGGTAGATTTTTGATGGTTAACATTGTCAGCTCAGTATCCAGAATCACCTACATCTCTGGACATGTCTGTGAGGAAACATTTAGATTATGTTAATTGAGGTATGAAGACCCATCCCATGCACTGGGATCCCAGACTGAATGAAAAGGAAAAAGTGAGCTGAGCACCGATATCCATCTTTCTACATCCTGGGTGTGAGTGCCATGTGACCAGCTCCCACTGCCATGACATCTCACCATGATGGATTGCATGACTTAGATCTATAAGCCAGCATGAACCCATACGTTCTTGCTTGCTTAGATTAGGCACTACTGTCACACCAATGAGAGAAATAGCCAGCACAGCAATTCACCAACACAAGAGTATCTCTAACATTAAACCCCACCTCTGATTAGTTAAGTGGCAGTACTCATCCCATTACAGCATCCAATACAATCTTGCCAGAAACATTTTCTGTGACTCCAAGCCTGTATGGTAAAAGGAAAGGGATAGGGGTGGGGAAGGGGGAGCAGGTCTGCAGAGATCTGAACTCCATCTGTAGATCAACCTCCCAAAACTCTGGGCACTGGTGAAGATACTATTGACAGATCCTCAAGTGCCCCCTTTCAGAGGGTGAAGATAGAGAGGACAGGCTATCCAAGGCAAAGAGCAAAGGGGAGTGGGAGGCACATTTCATAAACGGCAGCTATCAATCTTTTGTGGTGGGCAGCACAGTGTGGAATCTGTCAGCAGGCAGAGAAGGCAGCAGAAGAGCACAACTGCCACACTTAGCTGCTTCACCAGGATGCTCTGAAGAGGAAGTGCTAGCATCACCTCACACTCGCGTGCGGGTGGATGAAGAGGGAGTGTTTGCATCACCTCACACTCGCATGCGGGTGGATGAAGAGGGAGTGTCAGCATCACCTCACACTCGCGTGCAGGTGGATGAAGAGGGAGTGTTAGCATCACCTCACACTCTCGTGCGGGTGGATGAAGAGGGAGTGTTAGCATCACCTCACACTCGCGTGCGGGTGGATGAAGAGGAAGTGCTAGATCACCTCACACTCGTGTGCAGGTGGATGAAGAGGGA
>LOEQ01004320.1:58910-68994 GCA_001685075.1 Bramus lutescens | reverse complement strand
GCAGGTGGATGAAGAGGGAGTGTTAGCATCACCTCACACTCTCGTGCGGGTGGATGAAGAGGGAGTGTTAGCATCACCTCACACTCGCGTGCGGGTGGATGAAGAGGAAGTGCTAGATCACCTCACACTCGTGTGCAGGTGGATGAAGAGGGAATGTTAGCATCATCTCACACTCGTGCGCAGGTGGATGAAGAGGGAATGTTAGCATCACCTCACACTCGTGTGCGGGTGGCACACCCCTTTTTCTATTCCTGCATGTGACAGTGGAAGTACCAGTCCAAAGAACAGTGCAGATGCTGCGGCAACTGACCAAAGTACTAGATGTCCCTGGCCTCTACACATGGTACAAACAGAAGTGAGTGAGAGTCAAGCCTGGAAGATCTGCTTCTAGAAAACAGTCTAGAAAGCAGGACTTCAGCTTTTTTTTTCATTAGCCTTTTATTCAGAACAAAATCATCTCACTCTAAAGATATTTCTGGAAACAGAAAGCTGCCCACTCCACTATGAAAAGCAAACATCTCAAAAACGCTCTCTGCAGCAATCTAGGCAGCCATTCAAGCCCATGAAGTTGCTATGCCCTTCTGTATACACTCCACTCCACCATCTTCAGAGTGAGCCCAAAGAGAATGGCAGATTAATGAATGAGTACTTCTGGGGATACTTACTGAATCCAAGCACAAAACTTCCAGCAATCAAAGCTGACATTTGAACAGCCCATTTCATTCACAGATGATGCCTCTGGAAAATTGTATCCAAGGTATCAAATCAAACCATGTGGGGACAGTGATGCCCCAGGACTTAAAATAAGCCCAGAACAAAAAAGATACCTAAATGAAGGAAATGCCAGGTGTCAACAAGGTTTCCCTAGGAAAGCAGACATCCACAGCTGTGCTTGGCATGGCAGCACAGCACCAGTTGGGATGAGATGGGACCAGATAATTGCTTAGCTTCATAAACAATGTGTGAGCTGATAAGAGGAATGGGACCTCTGGGGCCAACCCTGAACAAGTCTGCATCTACCTGCCAGTCTTCCCTGTGAGCCACTACCAAATACACAAGGGTGGGACACTGCAGGGGGAGAAGAATCAAGAGGTTTTCCTTCACACACCTGTGGATGTTCTCAAACACACGGGTTGCCTGGCATTGGGAAGGAGGCTGGAGGCTGGAGCACAGTCCTCCTGAAGGAAGGCAGAGAAAAAAGCTCTGACAACTGTAAGACAGAGAGAGAGCTCTGCTGTTCAGAAGCTAAGCAGCTGGTCTATGGAGCACAGAGAGCTCACAGGTCCTACCAGACTCTGACCTAAAAGTCCACTAGAAACAAAGCTTGAACCCAGAATAGGAGACAGCAGAAGGGAACTTTCTCTGACTAGTGCTGCTACAAGGCCAAGCCATCATCAGAACCCCACACGGCAGTGTGAGAAGGGGTGGACAGGCCCTTTGCCTGAAGCAGGACCCATGGTCTTTGCAGGATTTGTTGTTGTTGCTGTTATTTTGTTTTGTTTAAATAAATAAATACACTCATATATTTAGTTATTTATTTTACATCCCAGCTGTAGTTTCCCCTTCCTCCTCTCCTCCCAGTTGCTTCCTCATTCCCCCTGTTCCCACCCCCAATCCATTCCTCCTTTTCTGTTTAGGATAGGGAAAGTCTCCCACGAGCATCAACAAAACATGATGTCAAGTTGCAGTCAGACTAAGCATCTCCCCATGTATTAAAGCTGGACAAGAAGACCCAGTATGAGAGATACAAGGCAAAGAATCCTTTAAAAACCAACAGAGGTAGACCAAGACTTGACCCTGAGGTTGTGACCAGGAGAAGCAACCCTGAATGAGGCCATAAAGGATCTGGTGGGCGCTGTTAAATAATGCTCTTACTATGTTGTAAAGATTTGTCTCTCATATTGGTTTAATAAAATGCTGATTGACCAGTAGCCAGGCAGGAAATATAAGCAGGGCATCCAGACTAGGAAAATTCTGGGAAGAGAAAGGCAGAGTCAGTCACCCACCAGGCGCAGAGGAAGCAAGATGAGAATGCCTTTCTGAGAAAAGGTGGTATCAAACACAAGGCTAAACATAAATACTAATTATGGGTTAATTTAAATTATAAGAGCTAGTTAATAATAAGCCTGAGCTAATTGGCCAAATGGCTTATAATTAATACAAGTCTCTGTGTGTTTCTTTGGAACTGAACTCTCAGGAAGCCAAGAAACGGAGTGGAGCCAACTGCCAAAGCCGCATCTTTAATCCTAGCCATACAGTTTAGCAGATTAAAAGATTCATGATTAGAAAAAAGATAGAGATACACAGTAAAGACAGATTCAAAATTTAAAAAAAATTTAAACAATTGTATTTAAAAATACACATAGGCTTGGGAGAGGAGACAGAGAAAGTCCTTAAAAAAGAAATAGAGTAGCCAGGTATGGTGGCACATGCCTTTAATCCCAGCACTTGGGACACAGAGGCAGATGGATCTCTGTGAGTTAGAGGCCAGCCTGCTCTACTGAGTGAGTTCCAGGACAGTCAAAAATAAACAGAGAAACCCTGACTCAAAAAAAATTGAAAAAATAAAAATAAAAGAGTTTTTAAAAAAGCCACGTAAAAATGAAAATACTCAGAGAATCTGGATATTGTATGTTATTGTGTTGTCTTTGAATTGTTTGACTGTTGAAGAAGGAGGAACAGCTACTTTCTTATAATAAATAAATAAATGACATAATAAATAAAAATAATAAATAAATAAAAGATATTTGATTATAAAGCTGTTGGATTAATCAAACCTATATATTTTGAAAATGACTTCAAAATTTAAGTCAAAAGATATGTTACTTTAGAGAAGAGGTTTTGCTTTTGTTTCCACAGGAAATGAGAGGCTGTGGATTCATTCTTGGTTAAGAAAAACCATGTTTGATAGAGAAAGACCCCTTGATAAATCTCCAATGGGAAGGGATGGCCCAGATGATCCAATGTTTCAGAGCACCTCTGTTGCAGTTTCCTCTGAGTTGTAGATCCAGAACAGCCTCAAGACTGTTGACTGAGATGATCAAGCCTTACAGAATACTCCAGTCAGGACTTGACCATAATCCTAAATTTTCATTGGGTCCCCGTAAGATTAGCAGTGCCCACAATCAGCAGGAAGGAGCCTAGAAAACAATGTCCACATTCCCAAAAAAATGGATTATGGGATGTTTGCCTTTGTTTAGGGTTGTTGATTACAAGTTGTTATGGATAATGATCAGGAAAAAAAGCTAAACAAAGGAGATTAGATTCAGGGTTCTTGTTTTGAAAAGAAAAATAGGGGAAATACTGTGGGATAATACTCTCGTACACTGTGAGGATTTGTCACTTATATTGGTTTAATAAAACCCTGACTTGTCAGTAGCCAGGCAGGAAGTATAGGTGGGCTGTCCAGACTAGGAGAATTCTGGAAAGAAGAAAAGAAGAGAGTCAGTCACCTGCCAGATGCAGAGGAAGCAAGATGAAAATTCCTTACTAAGAAAAGGTACCAAACCACATGGGTAAATACAGATAAGAATTATGGGTTAAGTTGTAAGAGATAGTAATAAGCCTGAACAATAGACCTTCAAACAGTTTATAAAGTTGGGACTGAACAGCTGTGGGACATAGAGGGACAGAAACTTCTGTCTACAAGTAAGAACAGTAGATGGCTGTGAACAGAAAAGAATGAGGGCCAGTGAGATGGCTCAGCAGGCAAAGGTGCTTGCTGCCAAGTCTGACATCCTGAGTTCAAATCCTTGGGACTCACAAAGCTGAAGGAGAGAACCAAGTCCTGCAAGGTATCCTCTGACCTCCAATAGTAAGTACCCTGTGCCCCACATGCACCCATATTCACCCACATACACAAACAGACAGACAGACACACATACACACACACACTAAATTTAGAAAATGTAAGTTGTTTTCAAAAGACATAACTCTATCCACAAACAGCAAACCTAGAAATTATAATCTCAGAAATAAAGGACATGAGTTTAAGAACAAACTCAATAACAAGGAAGGTCTACATTCTGAAAAGAAAAGTGGAGAGCAAATAAACCCAGAAGGCAAGGAGAACAAAAATGGGAAAGAAGAAACAACTGGGTTCATCATGTCTGAGAGTTCTGCAACTGTGATAATCCACGGATCCAAGCAGCTCCATCAACCCCATGGAGGGCAAGTGCAATGCAAACTAGAGCTGGCACAGCACAGCTCTGTTCGTCCATTTCCGTCACTGTGACAAATGCCTAAAAGAAACAGTGTAAAGAAAGCAAGAGTCATGGGTTGCAGTTGCAGAGGTTCAGTCACCGTGGCAGCACCATTGTTTCTGGGTCTAAGATGAGCAGCCACTGCAGAGGGCAGGGTGGGACGTAACTGCTCACCTGGTGGCAGCTGGAAAGGGTAGCAGTAAGCAGAAATAAGTGAAGAACAAGACGCCCTTCAAATTCAAGCTCCTACTAGCTTACTTGCCCCAACCGAACCATTGCCCGACAATTCCATAAAGTTATGCATTTTCAGAGGACACTTCCAGTGATGACACCAGAGGCCTCATGAGCTGATCATCCCTGAATGGTTAGAGCCCTGAGGTAGAGACCAGGTTTTCATTCACACCTGAGCCTCTCTAGGAGGCGCTTCATCTACAAACCAACAGCCGGACTGCTAACAGAAAACAGTCAAAGCAACCTAAAGAAAGAGGCCTGTTAAAGAGGTGGGAGGAAGCAATAAGAGAAACATAACAGAAAACTAACTCACCATGACCTCTGCACAGCGTCAGGGACTTGGACCTGACTGGGGGTGGCAAGAAAATGAAGAAATGACAGATCCTCAACAGACAGAAAGCTGGGACAGTGGTCTGGGCTCTCTGATAGAGAAACTGTAGCCCCCTGAAGCTCAATGTGTTTATTACATGCAGCTGAACAGGGGGGAGCGGTTACTGCATATACATTAAACAAAGAAGCAGGAATATTCTACACAGCTGAACAAGGAGGCAGGCTTAGCTAATCTCGGTGGGAACAATCTCTGTAGGGGAGCAGTCTTCGGGTTGGAGGCCTCTGGGCAGGGAGAAAGCTATGGTGGACATTTTCTTTATACCCTATCAACTCTTGACTCAGAGGAAGGCTTTGCCATCCTTTGGCATGACTGTGCCATGTTAACAGTACACTTTCACTCAGGACTTCACTCACTTGGTGCTTCCTCTGCTCCCTATACTAATTCTTATCAAAAATTATGGAAGCCAGAATAGAATGGACCGTGGGAACCAAGGAAGCCCCGAGTGGATGTGTGAGGAGAGGATGGAGTCCTGAGTGGATGAGGAGAGGATGGAGTCCTGAGTGATGTGTATTATTGACAAGGATAAATGCCTCAGATCTGTGGGAACTGGCAAAGCTTTCCATACAGATGTTGGTAGCGTTTGTAAAACTAGCAATCACAGTTTCTTCCTCCCAGATGACTGAAACTTGAGACTCACCTACAGAGACCTCCCATGGAGAAGAGTTAACCCCTCCCCCTGGCAGTGAGATTCCAGGTTGTTGAAGCAGAGTGAGCCCAGCCCAGGGGCACCTGATTTTATGGACTTGAGTCTGTGTGTCTTACTTTCTTCATTCCATTATTCCCAGTCAGGTTTCCAAGACCAAGCTGAGCATGATGCAGCAATGGACACACATTTAGACTGCTTAGATGTGAGAAAATGACACACAGTATCCTTCACCCAGCAAGATTTACATAAAGAACTCTCAAAATATGGGGTTGGAGAGATGGCTCAGTATTAAGAGGCTCAATTCCCAGCATTCTCTTGACAACTGTCTTAACTCAAGTTTCACAAGATCCAGCGCCCTCTTCAGGCCTCTGTGGGTGCTGTATGCACAGGGTGCACAGACATATACACAGGCAAAACACCCATATACATAAAGTAAAAATAAACAAATCTCAAGTAAAAAGAACTAGGTGAAAATAAGCCAATTATGAAACTAACCAAAACACACACACACACATGCAAAAAAAAATTCATCAAAGAGGACACACAGATGGCAAATGAGCAGCTTTAAAGATGGTGACCAACACAAGCCAGAGGAAAAAGCAAATCAAAACCATCTACACGATAGACATTTGTAATAAAACCCTGGCAGCTAAAAATCCAATCGATGGACCAATCGCACTCTCCCGAGGCAAACTGAAACAGTATAAGTCACTCCAGGAACTATTCTAGTCAGGTTACACAAACCAAATACTCCCACGACTCACTGTTCAGCAACCATTCTCTTAGGTCTTCCTCTCACGTGGGGTTACAGAAATGAAAGTTTTTAATCTCACAAAAACCTTATGTGAAGGTTCATTTCAGCTTTACTGCTAATACCAAAAAGCTATTTGAATGGGTGGTTAAACAAGCTGCATAGTGACATACTACTAGTCAGCAATAAAATATACATATAATGGATACAACTACCTGCACAGACCTGAAGGGTGTTTGCTTCATGATAAAGGGAAAGCTAAAAAGACAACATATTTGAGACTGGAGAGACGGCTCAGCAGTTAAGATATTGTACTAATTATGAATGATGTCACCACTGGGGTACGTGGGCAAAAAATAGATGGGAAACTGTAAAATATATAAATATAATATATAGGGAATAATTTTCTGTGAGAGTATAATTATTGTAAAATAAAAGATACTTTCTGGCCAACCAAGCCTGAAAAGATACAGAGCACAAAGCCCCTCCAGCTCCTGGGCCTGAATGAAAGCACTGAACTGTCAGAAAGAAGAATGCAGGAAAGTCAAGAGCACTGGGCACCGTGAGTTCCCACTGAGACATCCCTTAGTTAAATGCACACTGCTAGGCAGCTCCTCCACAGAAGTCCGTGGTAGTGGAATCAAAGAGCAGAACAGTCAGTCACAGGGGCTGGCACACCCCCCGTATAATCACCACCAAAGGACTCAGTGAAGGACTCGTGGCAGTCGCACAGAGAAGGAAGTTGTCACTGAGGAGAAAGTTTTCACCAAATGGATCTAAAGATGAATGTAGTCAATAGTGAGCAATGATCCTCGGGTACGGAACTGCGGGTGTATAAAGAAGACACGTGAGGGAAGTGCAAAGGGCTCCAGACACCCAGGAGAGAAGAGAGAGAAAGCCCTAGGGAACGACGAAAGGGTGGGTAGGCAGAGCACAGGGCCTCTGCTGAGCCAAGGGTTCAAACATCACTCTACAAGCAACTGGGAAGGTTTAAGGGGCTGGATCCACTTAGGAAAGTAGGGGAGGGGTGTTTTAGGGAGATAGCTGGACAGTATGGCCAATACATACCAGAAAAAATAAAAAAGACAGGGCAATAATACAACAGTTCAGGAGAGCATAGCTTCAGCCAAAGCAACATCAAAAAAGACAGTAACAAAAGGCGTGCTGCTATGCCATCACTGTGGCAAAAGGCCTGACAGAAACAGCTTGAGAGATGAGAGGGTCATCTGGCCTGGTAGCTGCAGCAGCTCCCCCATCCACTGTGGCCTCAGAACAGGAAGCAGAGGCGGAATGGGAAGGAGGGCTGGGCTGTCACCCTCAAAGGTCCACCCTAGAGACCCATGTCCATCCACATCTGCCAGTCAGGCCCCTCAACCAAAGCTTCTATAACCTCCCCAAACAGTGCTGCTTGCTGGGGATCAGGTGTTCGAACACATGCAACTCTGGGGGATGGTTCAGGTTCAAACTGTAAGAAATCACATCTACAAGCTAGTTAAGGATAAAAGCAAGACAGAGCTGAAAATCCCTTACAATTCCACTCAAGATTTTGCTGTCATCTCTCTCAGAAGAGTTACAGAGGCAGGAAACATATTTTGATGGAAAATTTAAAATTACACATTGGGAGACATTGAGTTCTCGGTGCTATCTCCAAATTGCAGAGCTGCAGCCGGGAGCAGAAGCTGCAAATCAACAGCCTTGGCTGCAGTCAAAAATCTGGTGTAGACCAGCCACAGTTGAGATGCCCAAGGCGATGAAGGCAAGGGGAGAAGAAAACAGCACATGGATCAGACACGAGGAGCTCCTCTGCTTCCTTCGGCTCTCAGTATGTCAGTCTTAAATCGTTTCAACTGACATTGGCTTCTGGTAATAAACTCAGATAAAACTAGATATACCAAGCCAAAGAGTTAGGGGAAATTATGTCAGATCTACAAATATGCAGTATCAATATGCTCCGTTAAATTTGAGAAGGCTCACATTCATAAAATCCTCTTTATTACTAAAATTTTCTTAGCAGGTAGGAAACGTAACAATGAAATTCATGCTGATATTCTCATGCACCTCAGACCACAAAGTCATTCTGACACCAAAGTCTTTCCTCCCACACAGCCAAAATCGGATCATCTTACTGCTTCAGTCCTAGCCTAAGTCTGGTTTTCTGGTCTTTTCTTTTGTTCCTAAGAGGCTGATCTCCACCACACAAAAGCCAGAGTAACCCTGTCAGAAGAAAGAACTCTTCCAAGGACTGAAGGGAACCACCCAACCTACCCTCTTCCCTCCTTGCCCTCTGGGGTGTGTGTGTGTGTCTGTGTCTGTGTCTGTGTGGTATGTGTGTGTGCATGTGTGCGTGAGTGTGTATGTGTGTGTGCATGTGTGCGTGTGTGTGTATGTGGTGTGTGTATTATGTGGTGTGTGTGCGTGTGTGTGTGCGTGTTGGTCTGTCTTTCATTCTACTTTAGCCTTGTGCAGATCTTCACATCCACAGGCAGGAACCACCTGAGGATTTAGGCTCCAAAGCAATCTGTTCTGGAATGTTCTTCCCCAACCCCCACCCTGTTGTACGATATTTTGATCATCTTCTGATAATAAAGTTTGCATGGAGTCAGAGGATGAAGCTAGCTACTAGCCGACCAAAACCATTAACCATAGAGGTTTGGAGGACTGTGGACAGATAGGAGACAGGAAGTAGTAAGGCGGGCTGAGAGGGGGCCTCCACCCTTTTGGAGGGGGGAACAGAAGAGGCAGGAAGTCAATGGTGGCTGTTCCCCTGCTTCTCTGATCTTTCAGGTTCTTATCCCCATATCTGACTCCTGATTTTTTGTTGATAAAGAATGAGTAGATAAAACGTATCATTGCCCCCACTTCTTTCACATCTCTGCTTAAACATCACCTGCTCTGACCCCACTCCAACTAAAACTGCCACCCCAAGGCTCTTTGCTTTCTCAGGGGAGCGTCCTTCTCTGTTACCACCTGTGAGCTTCTCTGAAGTACGCGCCTCTTCTCCCATGAGACTTCTGCTCTCAGTGCAAGGCAGGAAAAGGCAGGGACTTCTTAATATTTTGTTCAGTCATGTGTCTCCAGTACCCAAAACAGGCTGTGGCATACATACAGTTGTTACTAACTAGCTGCTTAAAATTAAAGTGGAAAGTGTATCTGGCATTTCATTTGAGTTTATAAGAAGAAACTAGAGAAATGCTTTCAGAAAGTCCAGGTGGTTCTCATCTCTGCGGTTTTGTTTCTGCAGATTCAACAGAGGCAGGCTGGGTAGATGCAGAGGAAAGCCACACTCTACTGAACATAAACTGACAAAGCAGGCTAAAATATCATTGAAGTAACCTCTTTACCCTTAACATTCAACAATATCCCAAAGAGCAAGACATCTCACAAATGCATCTACTACAGATGCCACAGCAGACCAAATCTCTCCACTACAGTAGGACCTGACTGCTGTCCAAGAAAATCACTTTCTGCGGCACACAGTGGTCCCTTTCTTCTGAGCTCAATTTGTGATAAAGTTTGATATTTATCAGTCAAGACATCTCCCAACACAACACCTTGGTGAGGGACCATGTGGTGGTTTAAGTAAGAACTGTCTCACATCAGCTCCTGTATTTGAAAACCTGGTCCCCAGCTGGTGGCACTCTAGGGAGGTTTAGAAGGAGTGGCTTTTCTAGATGAAGTTATCGCTGAGAGGACAGGCTTTGGGTTGTCCTTCCTGCTTTCAAAGCGGGCACTTGTCAATTCTGAGATTTACCATAAGTAACATTAAGCTTCCTGACACAACGAATCAACTGCCTCCATACCTCCATACCGACTCTCCCAACCAGAGTCTTACCAGTGCTCACCAATCTGGTTAGAAAAAAGAA
>LOEQ01004320.1:3839-28113 GCA_001685075.1 Bramus lutescens | reverse complement strand
GCATACATGCAGAATACTAAAAATACTGTATACATAATAAGTAAATAAATCTTAAAAAAAAAAAACTGATTTGAAACAAGGTCTCACTATGTAGTCCTGGTTGGTCCGGAACTCTCTGCATAGTGAGATCTTGTCGCAAATCAGCTTTATACCAAGAAATAGGAAAGATGAAAGAATGTTCTTGATCTGCAAATGGGTGTGCTTTTCTTTCAGCCAGCCTTGAACTCACTGTGTAGAGCAGGCTAGCCTAAAGCACAGAGATCCATCTGCTTCTAGCTTCCACGTGCTAGGATTTAAAGATGTGCACCACCACTCCCTGATAAGGCTGGCAAAATATTTCCTAGTCATGCTCATTCCCAAGTAAGGATCCAGCTGAGGATCCTCACAAATCCTTCCCATCCTTCTCTAGTCACGTTACTGAAAATGACAGTTATATACAGAGATACTTAGATTCAAAAAGCTTCCACCCATCCGCCCATCACTCATCTGTTCATCTATCTGTCCACCAAAATACAAAATCACAGTTTTAACACTTTTTTTTTTTGAGGAACCATCTTTGTGTCAATAACAGCTGCTGGGATTTTAGCGATCAATCCTTGTTGGGCTAAATATAGCCACAGTTAATGATCTATTGACAACTGCAGAGAAGCTGCTCAGAAAGCATTTCCCACTCAGTTACATATGGAAGCCAGAAGTGGTCAAGGAGAATCAGATTGGGGAAACTGTCACTACTCCTCCCCATCGTTCTGAAATTCCAAACTTTCCAAAGACAGACTTGATGCATCTAATCCTCAGGTCTTTGGCATGTTAAAGAGCAAGCTGTACATCATCCCATCTTTCCATTTTGTCCACTCTTTGTCCCCCTCGAATTCAGGGTTAGAATTTCATAGACCATTACTGCTATGCTTCCTAATTCATTTCTGCATGCAACCCAGCCACAGCTTTTCTCATCAGACCATCAGACCACTCAAAGGGAAGTGATTTTCCTTTTGAAATTATCCCTATTTCATTTTAGCAATTATCATGGAGACTAAAAGCCTTTTATAATCAACAAATTATACATTTTCACTCCTCAAAACTCTGCCCACTTAAACACTCAAAAATTTCCAGGTGAGGGGTCCGTTTTCAAACTTAGCAGATAGCCAGAAACCTGGACTTGGCTCACCCCAGCATGTGCAGAGCAAACTCCAAGGGTCCAGCAGATCAGGAACAACGCTTCAGGATAAACAAAGGCCCTGGGGTCAGAATCAGGGAGATACACCCCTGTTTCCTTCCCGTCACCCCCAAATCATAGTGTTTTGAGGTACATTATAGAGTAAGGTACATCAGAGAAACCCTGTCTCCAAAAACAAACAAACAAAAAAGAGTAAAGTACCATCTTTCTACAGAAAACATCACCAGGACACAAGGTCCCCAAACCCTACCCCGGCAGCCATATTTTAATATTCTCTTATCCCTTTTGTAATTTAGGCCATGTGCCAATGTTTGCTTCATTAGCACTGTGGGCCCCTTGTGTGCAGACATGATTTCTGCATGCTCCATTGAGATGCCTTCTAAAAATCTCAAGATCAATCAAACATCTATTCCAGGCCAGGGAATCATACTTTTGGCAAATTTAGAGTAGGCTTCAGTGGAGAAATCATGCAGAATACTGTTAGATAGAGACAAAATATTAAGTGTGTGACACCAAGCCTTCATTTTCAGATAATGTCACTTCAGTACACAAGGCTTGCATGAGAAGGTGCTTGGCACTCTAATCGGGGCTGGGCAACAGATGCAACACAGTGGTTAAGAGTCTGTGGCTCTCTGACGAATGAACGACAACATCTGAACAGGAAGTGTGGTCTGGATGAAGACCAACAAACAGTATACGTTTTATTTGCCAAGACATGTAGGAGGTAAATAGAAAAGAACACACTAGCAAATTTAGCATTTTGCATCTCTAAATATAAAGCTGCTGACTGCAGGCCACGAGCAAGCTTTGCACAACTCTCGCAACTAAAGCTGGCCAAGAATGAGATGCAGTTATTAGCTCTAAGACCCGATCAGACAGACGCCTGTGAATACGTGGTCAGATAGAGTTCAATTCTGATGGCAAATTAATAAGGTGAGCCAGGCGGTACTGCAGCCTTCCCACAGAATAAAGATCATAGTGTTAAGTGCAAGGTTAATCTCTCCATAGGTATGAGGCGGGGAGGTGACTATTCTAACAAGGCAGTCAGTTGGGTTCGCATGCTGCAGGTTCCCCAGGTAAAAACTCATATTGACAGTTCTTCCTTCCTTCCTTCCTTCCTTCCTTCCTTTCCTTCTCTCTCTCTCTCTTTCTCTCTCTCTTTTGCTTGCTCGCTCTGTGTGTGTGTGTGTGTATGTGTGTGTGTGTGTGTGTTGTGAAAGGGTTTCTCTGTATAGCCTCAGATGTCCTGAAACTTACTCTGTAGATCAGACTGGTCTAGGACTCAGAGATCCACCTGTCTCTGCCTCCCCAGTGCTGGGATTAAATGAGTGTGACATCACCTCCTGACCCCAACTGACACTTTTTAAAAAGACAAGTCAATCATCTGAAAAACGTATAATTCAGTCCACACAGTTAATGTGCCTTCTAGCATGTGACAGGCCGTACAGTTTCTGCTGCAAACTGATTCAAAGAGGGGAGGAAGCAAGTGCAGAAATACATAGCAGAGATGTTTGGATGCAGTGGAGAGGGTTTGTACAGTGGGCAATTATGGGGCTCCTAATGACTGGAGGCTCAGAAAAGACAGGCTTGGGTGAAGGCTATGACCTTGAAGAATATGTGGACTTTGGAGACAAAGAAAGAGGCGTCCAAAGGAAAGGGGCATAGACTATGAGGTCTGATGGGCCAGAAGGATTCTGCCAGACTCCCCTACCTTTTCCTACAGCAATAACTACTACTGCTTGAGTGTATACTATGTGCCAGGTTCTCCTCGAGGTGTTTATTACACCAAAGGATTAGTCCTCAAAAGTCCTCCAAGGAGATTTTGCATAAACAAGCCTATCCTACTCTTTAAGTCAAAGCCTCAAGACACAGAGAGACTAAGGAACTTGCCAAAGGTTTGCACAGCTCACCAGTGGGATGCTGGAAGACACTTCTTACAATCAGCATTTGCAAATCTTCTCTTACCTTCAGTAGCATGAGCCCAACACACTGAGACTCAGCTGCCCATTCTGGCACTGATGCTTAGAGAGATCTCTGCCATCTTTACATGGACCAGGACCCTCGGGGCTATTGTACTTCATATGTTTGTAAAACCAACAATGCATTTCCATTGTTTTCCACTATTGAAATGAATGCTGAGGAGCTGAGAGATGGCTCAGTGGTTAAGATCACTGACTGCTCTTGCAGAGGAGCTGAGTTCAGTTCCCAGCACCCACGTGGCAACCCACAACGTCAATAACTCCAGTTCCAAAAGATCCAACATGCTCTTCTAACCTCTTCAGGCAATGCACAAACATCCATGTAGGCAAAACACCCACCAACATAAAATAAAAATAAAATGGAAAAAATTAAAATAAATTCTGGCTCTAGAATAACTGGATGATAGAGACAAATTTTAGAAAGAGGGAAATATGAAGGTTTGTATGATTCTACTCCCCAGTAAGAACCCTCCCCCCACACAACATGCAATGTGTCTTCCCAAGCTGTCTTTGTGCATGTAGGACTTGATTGGCTACAACAGGCCAAGATGATGGGACATTACGATCAGAGAAAGAGCAGTGGTGTGGCAGCCAAGAATCCCTGCAGGTTATTAACATTTTCTGAGGAAAGGATCAGCAGTTTGTAGGAAAAAAACCTCTTGGCCAATTGCATACCTTTCTCTGAAGGAGGACTGTTGTTTAGAGGAGACTTTTAGTGCATAACTCAAGAGGAGAATTCAGGGGATGTGGTCAGTCAGTGCAGTCTTCACAAGGACAAGATAACTGGAAGAGACTAGTTTGGCTGCAGGGGACCAGGACAAAGATGTGTGGTTTCGCTTAAACAGTAATTCAAGGCTAATGAGCCTCTGCCATCCATTAGGCCTCCCCTTCCTACTGGAAAACTAGATGGTAGCAGCGTGAGATGCATGCATGCTTTATAACTCCCCTGTATGCTTTCTGGCTAAGTGGCCTTCCTTAGGAAATGGCCACAGATGGCAAGGACATTCAGGGGCAATGGTAAGAAAAAATAGTATTGTGCTGGCACAAAATAGATGTGTTGATCAATGGGATAGAATTAAGAATCCAGATAGAAGTCCATGCAACTACAGTTAACTGATGTTTTTACAAAGATGTCAAAAAATATATACAGGAGAGAAGGCAGAAAGAATCTTCGAGTAGTGCTGGGGAAAGGGTCAACATGTAAGAGGATGAAACTAGACCCTTATCCCTCAGCCCGCACAAAACTCAAGTCCAGGCGGATCAAGGAGCCCAGCAGAGGCCTGATGCCCAGGCAATGCTAGAGGAAGAGGCAGAGGCTGTGCTTTAGCTTCCAGGCATGGGTGAGGACTCTCTGAGTAAGACTGATAGCACAGGAAAGACCTACAAGTGACATATATGATCTCATAAAACCAAACAGCTTCTGAAGAACTGTGAAACGAGGGATAGCAGCCCACACAGTGGGAGAAAGCCTTCAGCAGCCGCTATCAGTCAATAGAAGATTAGAGTCCATACTGTACCAGGAATTCAATAAACTAAACATTAAGAAAACAAACAACATCTAGAACGTGGGCTGTGGAACAGAACAGAAAGTTCTTGAAAGGAAGAATGCAAATGTCCAGGGAATACTTTTAAAAATGTGATTGACAAACTGGGGGCAGTGGCACACACCTCTAATCCCAGAGCTCAGGAGGCAGAGGCAGGTGGATCTCTGTGAGTTCAAGGCCAGCCTGGTCTACAAAGTGAGTTCCAGAACATCTAGGACTGTTACACAGAGAAACCCTACCTCGAAAAAAAAAAAACAAAAGAAAAAAAAAAACATTGAGGGAGGGTGGGGGAAGAAATGAAGATCTATGACGGTGGGGACAGGACTATGCTGTCATTGTGGCCCCCTGGGGTGCTCCAGGGCTGTAAGCAGCATGGCTACATGCTCAGAGACTTCAAATGAAAAATGGGGAATGTAGTGTTCATATCCAAGTACACTTTCACTTTGGCCTAATTTTTAGGATATGGATGCTTTCATTTACAGCTAGCACTTCAAACACATTTGCACCAAGGTGTTAATGGTTCTCAAGTCTCCTCTTGGTGTTAACATCACATCTTGGTGGGGAAGGGGAAAGAGGAGGAACAGAGACAGAGACAGACAGAGAGACAGACAGTCAGACAGAGACAGAGAGATTATGTACTCATTTTTATAGTAATATCATTCTCAATAACTAAAATGCAAAAGCAAGCCAGTATATGCAATGGATGGAAACCCATTCATTCACACAATGTGGGTTCTATATATACAATGGAATTTTGATCAGTTCATTCATAAATTTAGACTATACACAACCTGAAACCATCAACAGAAGGATACATTTCAAACCATTTGTGAGGCCATCTCTATAAAAGTGACATTCCCAGAATGGCCTATAAGATGTGATCCAATTATATCCTCTTTAGCCTGATGGAAATTCAATCGGCTAGAGAGCAATGGAACATTATTCAGCCTTAAAAAGTTGGGCATTCTGATATATGCCATAACATTGGTGACTCCTGTGGATACAAACCAGCCACAGAAAGACAAATACTTCATAGATTCCACTAACAGAGACAAACAGAGTGATGCTTGCCAGCACGTGGGGGAGAGAGGAAGGAGCCTGTGGTTCCCAGTGTTACTGTCTGAATTGAAAACTTTCCCTCCAAGGCTCATGTGGTCCCTAAAAGCTGGTGGCACTGTTTTTGAAAGTGGTGGGGTTCAGGAACACGCAACCTAGTAGGCAAACATGGTCTCTGCTTCAGTTCCTGCCTCTGGGTTCCGCCACTTGAGCTCCTGCCCTGGCTTTCCTAAATAAGCCCTTTGGCCCTTCAAGTTGCTTTTAGTCATGTTGTTCCTAACAACAGAGAAGTAGGCTACAGTGAGGTGCTAAGGACTCTGCCCAGGAAGCACACTGACCCGAGTTTTCTCTGGGCATAGGGGCCAATGAGAATACTTCTAGAAGCTACACAGTTCTCTGCATGAAAGTCCCAAGCAACCGATTGCCGTTTCAGAACGTGACACAGCCAGTTAAGTTCTAGTAGCCCTGTGTCTGCACAGGAACATGAAGGAGAGAATAACACAGAGGCCTGACAGGTTATGTGTGCAAACAGAAGCACTTTTCTTTTGTGAAAATGTTCAGACGGAATGTTTGTGAGATTTTGTGAACTTTTCCAACCGTCTACCGCCTAATTAACTGTTAATTGGCCACACATGAGACCCAGCATCTTAGATACAGTCACATCGCTGTGGCTACCATACCCAACAGGTACAATACAGACAGGAAAGGATGGATTTGGCTCCATTTCTTTGGGCTCATGGAGGAAGGAGGATGTGGCTGAGGCTGTTCACATCACAGTCAACCAGGAGGCCTAGCGACAAGCAGGAACAGGTTATAACCTCCAATGGCCTGCTACCAGATTTTGCAGGTTCCACAGGCGCCCTCTAAAGAGTGGCGGCAGTTGGGGGCAGCAGTTCAAAGCATGAGCCTACTGAGGACAGTTTAGATTCTAATCCAAATAGTAATCTTTAATATCTCAGAAGCCTTCAGTCTCAATGTGGAGACAAGATTTGGAAGACAAGATGACTTTGGACATGAACTGATTGGGGCCATGAGGAATGAAGAAATGACAGACACACATACAGAAAAGCTGGGATGGGGTGGGCTTGGGTGGAGCCATGTGCCTGGGAGCACATTTATTATAAACAGCACAGATGGGAGGTGGGGGAACTAATGCTGGTTCAGGTCTCTATAGAGGAGCAGTTCCAGGTTGTAGTCATCAATAAGGGGGAAGCTTTTGTGGTTGATGCTTTCTGCACATGCTCTCAACATCCGTGCTTGGACCAGGGGAATACACACTCACTCTGGACTTCCTCAGCTTCCCACACCAAAAACAGCAGTCAGGGAAAAGTGAGTCATCTTTATCAGCAGATGTTTGTGCTTCATGTGGATACATAGTCTAGCTTGCCTTGTTCTCATCCAGCCTCAGGGCCCCACCCCAGTGCTGGATTAGGTGGACATTACCATGCATGGATCAGTCTTTTCTTCCCACTCCTTCTGTTTTAAGATTATTGTGATAAAACACCACCACCAAAAGCAACTTGCAGAGGAAGGAGTTTATTTCATCTTACAACTCTCAGGTCCTACTCTGTCACTGAGAGAAGTCAGGGCAGGAACCCAAGGTAGGAACTGAAGCAGAGGCCATGGAGAAACGCTGCTCACTGACTTGCTCCTTGTGGCTCACTTAGCCGGCATTTTAAATAACTTAGGTCCACCTGCCCAGGTGTGGCACTGCCCACAGTGGGATGGACCCTTCCACATCCCAGTCATTAATCAATCAAATGTGGGGAAGATGGGACTATAGGGCAGTCTTGTGGAGGCTTTTCTCAACTGAGGTTCCTTCTTCCCAAATGACTCTAGCTTGTGTTAAGCTCACAACAAACAACCAGGACACTCTCTACTCCCTTCCTTCCTCCCTCACTCCCTTCTTTCTTCTCTCCCCTTCCCTCTGAATAGCTGACAAATTGCTCATGCAGACCCAAACTTCTCTCTCTGTTTTCCTCCTATTGTAAAATTCTGTATTTCTTGTCTGAAGCACCTTTGCAGACATGCTCAGAGTAATATTCAGGCAAATCCCTGGTCTTCCTGTGGTGCAGCAAGTGACACCCACATCAGCCCTCATGGGAACTGGGAGCTCTTGTTCTGGTGGAGCGATGCATTTTCTGATCCTTGCTGCTTGCTGTCCATGATGTGTGTGACCATTCTGCACAAGCTGGTTGCTGCCCCCAGCTTGGCCAGTTCGATGGAACTGCCTTAAGTTCTGGGCACTCACTACCTCCTACTAGTGATTTCTGCTGCAGCCTTCTGGGAAGATGCTGCCTTATCTAGGGGACTGCATCTAGTATCTCCCAAATTACAAACGCCCTGGGAACCTAAATAGCCCTATGTTAACCTTTTGGTCTCCAGTTCTGTGAGGGTTCCACCCATGGATTAAGAATGCTTCTATCTTCCTATACTTTATCCCAGTCCTTGGAGCAGCATGAGCCCCAGACTCTATGTTGGCTTGGGAATTCAACTCTTAGCATGCTTGCCCCAACTACTGGAAGGTTTCTCTTTGCAAAGTCCTCAGGCTCGACCTTCAGACGGAAGAAAAGTAGATGATCGCTGGTCCCATATGCAAATAGTTCTAGCTTCAAATATGTGTATGAGTATTAATATAACCAGGTGTATTTGAAAGAGCTCCTTCCAAATATGTGAACTTACCACTTGAGTACACACACACACACACACACACACACACACATTTCTCAAATAACCATAAGGGCACCTAGATAATAATTTTTACCATTTGTTCCTTTTAGAGTTTTACTTTTGCTATGGTCCAACATATACTTACTAGCATATATAAACTATAGTTTATAATGAATTCTGGGTGGGATATAGTCTTTTAATGTATTTAATGAGCAAAATTTTCCTTGTGTCTTTAACATGACTATTTTTGAAGAAACTTTTCAGTAATCATGTTGGAGTAAAAGGATGTCCAAATCCCTTGTAATTTTGTGAGCTACACGGAAGGGTTATGTTGAGAATAATAAGGAAGGATATTTCAAAACTTGATAACTAGCAATGGTTGACAGAAAGATGTAGGAGGTGTGCTCAGCTTAAATGTTTTCACATATCTTGTGTCAACCACATCTTTCTTTAAGTGATATTAGGGTCAGAGAGATGGCTCAGTGGATTAAGCCACTTGATGTCAAACGACTACCTGAAATTGACGCACAGAACCCAAATGGTAGGAGGAGAGAACCCACTCCCTGAATTTTCTTCTGACTCCAAGTGCATGCGATGGTGTGTACAATCCATTCAATTAATAAATAAATGGTTTAAATAATAAAGATGGAAGTGAGACTCTTGCTTATGCACCCACTCATACAGTAACTTTTTTGTCCCTTGATGTGATGTGTGAAATAATGCCTTCTTAGGAACAAATGGAAGGAGTGATGAAAATTCCTATAAATAAAGGCATTTATGTGGCTTCATAGAAAACTCATTAAATTAATCTCGGTCCTTGGGGTTATGACCTTTGGAAAGTCAGCCCCAAGAACATATGTCACAAGAAGAATCTGCAATTCAAGACAAAAGAATAAAAGCATAGGACACATTACTTACTCAGATAAAATGTGAGGAATTCTTCAGGTGTGTGGTGGAGACGTTTGAACAAATCTGCCCACACCTACAAATCACATGTCCAAATCCCACATGATTTTGTGAGTTACATGGTAAGGTTATGTTGAGAATGATAAGGAAGGATATTTCAAAACTTGATAACTAGCAATGGTTGACAGAAAAATGTAGGAGGGGTAGCTACCTACAGCTAGCGCTGACTTGGTTTGTTTAATAATTCTCACACTTGGCAATGAGAGATAGGATGCTTAATTACTTTAAAGACCTGGGGAATAGCAGTGAGATCTTTATTAACACAGGCATTTCTGGCTTCCTGTGTTCCTTCCTTTGATAAGCTCATTATTGCTTTATTGGGCGAGCATCCTTTTAAGAACCGTGGACAGCTCTGTCTCAGCAGGTGCGTTACTCCTGTCCTCATTTTCTGCTTGCAGAATTTGAGAGGACAACAGACCTGAAAACTTAACTCTTTCACCTCCATTTGCCAGAATTGTTGGCATACATGAACCACGCATTGACAAGGTAAAAACACAAGTTTCTGTGAGGATGTAGTGTAGTCTCGGGAAAGAAGTATGTAAAACACGTGGGTTTAAAGTTCCTCTATCTTATTATCTGTGTGGATTCGTTTTAGCTTGCTTGTTCTGTAAAACGGATATAAAGGTGCTTTCTAGGCACAGTTGTGAGGTCATAGATAAGATAGGTGAAGTGCATAGTTCAACTTGAAGATAAATGAGCAACTCATAGAGGCTGGAGAGATGGCTATGAGTTTAAGAACACTGGCTGCTCTTGCAGAGGACCTGAGTTCAGTTCCCAGACCCATATGGTGGCTCACAACCATCATAACTCTAATTCCAGGGGATCTGATGTCCTCTTTTGGCTCCATAGACACTGGGCATACACGTGGCACACACACACACATACAAGCAGGCAAAATATCCAAACACGTAAACTAAAAACAAATAAATTTGTTTTAAGCTAGCAAAATAAGGGTTTCATAGATGATAGTGCCTGGGCTAATGTTTGATTTTCATGCACCTTGCAGAGAGGCAGCTTCTTAGAAGCTGAGTGTGATCCGAACACAAGCAAGTTGTGAATTCCACAAGCTCTAGCTCTAACAACAAAGGTATCTCACACACTTACCCTTTGAACAAAAGTAGCAAACATGATAGCAATGTCCTTGGTTTCTTTCTCACATCATATGATTTAAATATAAACAAAACTGTTTTTACATAGCTGGGCCATTTGAACCAAGACTTGACCACTTTGGTAAGCAAAAGCCTGTATTCAAACTTTTCTAGGCTCTCTATCAGTTTCTATCTTTTTATACCCATCTCCCACATGTAGATAGAATTAATATCACAGGTGTCCATTTTCCTCCACTCTGGATAGGATGCTGTATGACCAGTTCTACATGAAAAGGCAGGCACTTACCTGACTTTTTGATGCTCCCATCTGAAAGAGAAGATAGGCATGGAACAAGCAGCTGTCATGAAGTGGGAGTATCAGTTATAACAACTTTCCTATTTAGAAAAGTGAAAACTGACACTCATAAATAGAAAGAAGTGGAAGCAGAGATCTTGAGCCAGACATGGTGGCACAAATCCTCAGTCATAGGCAGGTGAATCTCTGTGAGCTCAAGGCAAACTTGGTCTACGTAGCAAGTTCCAAGCCAGCCAGGGCTACAAAGTGAGACCCTGTCTAAAAAATTCATCTCCATTATAATAGCCGTGGTTACCCTTACACTGGATGCAGAATGACCAAACCATCCCTTCATAAAATGAATTGCTATAATTTTCCTAGTGCTCAACTATTCGTGGTTGCTCTGTGTATTAGCGTTCTCTAGAGTAACAGAACTTATAGAATGAATCTCTCTCCATATACATATATACATGCACATATATGTAGGATTTATTAGGATGACTTACAGGCTGTGGTTCAGCTAATCCAATGAAGGCTGTCTGTGAATGGAAGGTCCAAGAGTCCAATAGTTGTTTCATCCACAAGGCTGGATGTCTCAGCTGCTCTTCAGTATAGACCAGAATTCTGAAGAAGTATTCTCTAATGCAAGCAAAGGAATGGGCTTGCTGGTGAGGCAAGAGCAAGCAGGCAGTGAGCAAAAGCTCCTTCTTCCATGCCCTTATATAGGCTGCTAGTAGAAGACATGACCCAGATTAAAGCAGAGTCTTCCCACCTCAAAGACCCAGATTAGAAGTGGATCTTCCCACTTTAGATTAAACAAAAATACACCACAGGTGTGCCCCTCCATTTTGGGATTTTAAGTAATTCCAAAAGTAGTTAAATTGACAAGCAAGAAGAACTATCATAGTACACGAGGGATGGACACATGAGAATTTTTCTTTTTTTGTTACTAACATTTTCTATTTATTCATTAATAAAAAGTGCATAGTACAGCCCTTTACCCCAATCCAAGTACCCAGTAAAAGATTAACAGTAAATGCTAGAGGGCATGAACTGATTTGTTTGGCATAATTTAAACATTTAGAAACAGCAAATTACATTTGGTACATCACATGACCACTTTTGCTTTTAACAAATAATCATTAGACATGTAATGAATACTCAGAAATATTCACTGAGAAATACAAGACTGTCCCTATTTTCTATTGCAACAACAAAATTTAATCATTTGCTATTAAGTCTCCTCATTTTTCCTTCTTCAAGTTGCTGTTTTGTGATTTAAACTGAGTTGGCCAAATTTGAGCATAAAATCACCGAAAGCGACAAACTTTCAGTTAGCGTGACAGACTTGCACAATCTAAGATATCGGTGAGTTTATAAGCACTATCACAGTTACTAAATGGAACCACGGGACAGCAATATTCATGGGTACTCTGGAGAACCACTGTGCATTATGAAACATGCTTTCCTAAGCATGGGAGAGTGTTTAGATACATGATAGAATCTTTTGCTGGAAACAGTCCTAGTGTTAACCTGTCACATGTAAAAAAGAGAAACCAAAACTACTAGATTTTGTATGACACAGTATGAAATGACTCAAACTCTAGACAGCAAATGGCCCAGACTGACCGGAATGTAAGATTTCTCCTTTACTTTCTCTATTTTAAGAGAACTGCAGCTACAGAGCAAGTGAAGATTTGCAAGCCAAATAAATAATGGTCTTAGGAATGTGCTCAATTAAGACATGTAGGAGCTTCAAGAAGAGAGCAATTTAAATTGTTAGTGAGGTTAATAATATTCTATACAGGATACCACCATTTTAGGAATACAGAAAAATTTTCACAGCAAACAAAATAACAAAGAATAAAAAATAAAAACCCAAGATCAAGTACTTCTCAAAGAAACTCAACTGTTAACAGGCATTGAGATGTCTGGATTGGATTTTTCTATACAATTGTGCTCATATATCCTTCTGGTGAACATGTAACTAAGCCTTTTCTGTGTTGGAAAGGAAAACCTCTGAAGGGATAAAAAAAAAAACAGGACTGTGTCACCAACTCAACAGAGGGCTCATGTAGGAAAAGGCTCAGCTGTTTACACAAAATGTGCATGTGACAGAAATGAACATCTAGAATAAGAATCCACACTTCTAACACTTGTGTTCTCTATCTACATTTTGAACATTTTTTTCTAAACCAAAGTCAAGTCTCAACTACTCGTGAGGCAGACTGAGTGAACATATCAGCTCTCCACTGGGTCTCGCTTCAGTGGGTTAGAAAATGGACTGTAAGAACACATGTGCAGGTCTCCAAAGGGTGAGGACAGGAAAGGAAATTCTACAGGGATTTAGTTCCCTTTGATGCCATTCCAATCTTGTTCAGCTTTAAGTCCCTCGTCCCATTTTCCCTTCTGAGGCAAGGTGTTCCTACGCAGCCCAACCTGACCGGAAATTTACTACTTAGTCCAGTTTGGCCTCAAGACTGTTGCCATATCTGGCTTTTGGGTTAAACTGGCTACCAGAAATGAAGCAGGAAAAACTAACAGTTGGCCACAGCAAGAGAGAAACCCTTCTTTCACCCTGTGGTCTTCTTTTGTTCAGGATTTAACTTAACCTGGGTTAAGTCACCCTTTATAAGAACAAGTACCTAAAAGATGATTCTATTATTTCAAGCATTGAGCATTGAGTCAGGAGGAATGCCAGCAGCCAGTACCACAGCACAGGCCAAAGTGATGCCCTGACATGCTTCTGGGCCAGAGCGTACTCACCACATGGGGGAATTAGCAGTGACATGGAGCCGGCCCAGAGGTCTGTCAGTGGCACAATGCCGGACAAGTTTATTGAGTTTACACAGTTTCTCAAATTTGTACAGTGACAGCCTAGACTGACCTAGGGGAGGAAATCTTTACATTAATAGCAAAGTACGTTCTGGTCCCAACAGATCATCTGCAGCTACTTCGTACACAAGAACTCCAGGCCGTCCACATATGTCCAGATGCCATTTGTATTCACTGCTTCTTGAGCTGAGGAGAATGATGCAACCTCTTACTTTTTAAATATATTCTAAAATTTCAGTTTCTGATGCTCCTTCCCACCCCAGTACATCCACTTCCCACTACTAAACAGAATCAATTGAGCCGAGAGGTGAGAAATATTCTTGTTTGGAAATGAAAAACATTTTCCTCCTTTCCATGGGAATAAACCAATTTTTCATGTCAGAAGGGCAATAAAAGACTAAAAAAATGTTTTCAAATAAAAAGGTGTGAAAATAAATGGGCATTAAAATGTCAACCGCACACACAGATGTAGGACGATTCCATTCCAATAGGTAAGTGTTGGAATGGGAGAGAGGCTTGATGAGAGGCATTCACTTCAAGAGACAAACAAATACAGCCCATGTTAGCCCAGGGTAGAGTGTATCTGGCAAAGGCAGAATCGACTCTTCCTTTCATGAGCTGTGTAAGGCTAGTGTACAGTGGCTTTCAATGACACACAACGGATTCTATACCAACCATTATATTAATCAATCATGTTTATTTAAAGTATTCTTAACATCAGAAATTTTTAATGTGAACTTAAAAAAATCATTAAAACAAGCAGTTCACTTTTCCTATTCTAGCCACATGAGCCATCTGTAGCCACCCGTATCGCAGCTGGAGGCTCTAAGGAAAATAGGCTAAAAGCTTCACTGTCCCAAGAACTGCAGAAAACTGCCAAGGTAAAGTGAATACAGTGTGACTCCGTCATTCACACCAGATAATCCCAAATAAATACCTTGTGGAAAAAATAAAATCTATTAAAACCACTTAAAATACTTAAATGCAGAAATCTCAATTTTCCTTCAGTTGGGCCAGGAGCCACCAAAGACATTGTGATCACGGTTCCAGGGACAACGAGTGGAATGTGTAAAATTAGGCTAACCAACAAAGCCCTGTGACTGTTCTGATAGATCCATTTACTCAGGTATACCATAAATAAGAACTGAGCGACACAAGAAGCAAAAGTCAGTTTGCATGTGAAATTTCTATAAGCTCATGAAAACAATACCATCCCCAATCACAGATGGAAAAGGAAAAACAGCTANCAGCTGGAGGCTCTAAGGAAAATAGGCTAAAAGCTTCACTGTCCCAAGAACTGCAGAAAACTGCCAAGGTAAAGTGAATACAGTGTGACTCCGTCATTCACACCAGATAATCCCAAATAAATACCTTGTGGAAAAAATAAAATCTATTAAAACCACTTAAAATACTTAAATGCAGAAATCTCAATTTTCCTTCAGTTGGGCCAGGAGCCACCAAAGACATTGTGATCACGGTTCCAGGGACAACGAGTGGAATGTGTAAAATTAGGCTAACCAACAAAGCCCTGTGACTGTTCTGATAGATCCATTTACTCAGGTATACCATAAATAAGAACTGAGCGACACAAGAAGCAAAAGTCAGTTTGCATGTGAAATTTCTATAAGCTCATGAAAACAATACCATCCCCAATCACAGATGGAAAAGGAAAAACAGCTACGAGTACTCTGGTCATCTCCAGTCATTTGGTCGTGCACAGCATTAACAATCTCTGCTTCCCACATCAACGTTAGTCCACAGGCGGAGCGGGCGGGTCCTATCCACTGTGAGGACTGGAGGGCTTTTAGGGGAGACTGTAGCCTCTCAAGTGAGGCCTCAGTAAGACCAGGAGCACTGCAATCACCATCCAAGCCATCAAAATCACAGTAATGCTGACACTGTTGTCACTGGAGGGTCCTGGCAACTTCCAGAGGCACTCTGTGTCTGTGTAGTAGGACTGGGACTGCCAAAGCAGGTTGATCAGTCTTCTCATCGGATGTTCATGAGAGCAAACACATTCAAGGAGATCCAATCTACCTTAAGCCATGGTTACCCAGCTTGATCTTACTCAACTATGTAAACCTTATATTCTTACTTTCTGTTTTGTTTTTCAAAGGTTTCTCTGTGTAGTCTTGTTTATCCTAGAACTCACGCTGATGACCAGGCTGGCCTCAAACTCAAGAGCAAGAATTCTTCTTAAAATATTAACTGACATAGAAAAAGGAAATCTTCTAGGAGGGAGATAAAGTATACATCGTAAAACCCTACGTGATCATGCTGGAATGCATACAATGTTTAAATGCAGAGAGTATTTTGGTTTGGTTTTGATATTTGAACTATAAAGGGTGAAGAAAGTGTGTTGAGCAGCAAGCAGGCAAGCAAAGATGCATGCACTTGTCCCCCTGCACTGGACTGTGGCTGTGATGCTTTCATCCCCCAGGTTAATGAACTGTCCCCCTGGAACTGTAAGCCAAGGGAACCTTTTTTTTTGTCAGAGTAATTTTATCACATCAACAAAAATTAAACTAGAACACAAAGTCAACATATATTAACAGAAGTAAGAAATCATCAAGAAGATCTAATGATTGTACATTGGGACTTCAAGTTTCATAAAAAACAAGCACTAATAGACATGATGGGTTAGATACAATAATGATGTGATTTCCATACCCTGCTCTCATCTCCAGATATGTCTTTCAAACTAAACACTAACAAAGAAAACATAGAGGTCAACAGAGTATCCACCAGACACAGAATACACCTTCTCAGAAACCCAAGGAACCTTCTTAAAATAGATTGTACTATAGGCCACAAATGAAGTATTACCAAATGCAAAAGAACCAAAGCAATTTCACATAGTGTGTCAGACCTTAGAGAAATGAAACTAGAAATAATAAAAAACAAACTACAAAAAATAGAGAGAGACTTGCTTGGAGACTGAACACTACACTCATGACTGACCAGTAGACAGTCATTGAGGAAATAAGGAGGGATGGTTAAAAGTTCCTAGAATTAAATAAAAGTTCTTCAGGATAGAGTTAAAGCAGTTCTAACCAAACCAGATTATAAATTTGAATGCTTACTTTAAAAAATACTGAAACTTAGATAATCAGCCCAATGAAGCACCTCATGTCTGAGAAAAACAAGAACAATCCAAACCCTAGACAGTAGATGCAAGAAATATTAACAATCATGACAGAAATTAATGAAATTGTTATGAAAACAAAAATACACTGAATAAATCAAATAATCAGACATGAAAATCTAACCAAGCTTGACAAATATGTCTCTAATTAGCTATGAGAAAAAGAAAGAAGACCTAAATTAATAAAATTAAAGATGAAAATGAAGATTTATCACAGGTTCCACTGAAACTCAATAATTGGGGAGTACTTTGATAATATACTTTAAAAAATTAAAAGACAGGCAGAGAGATGACTCAGTGGTTAAAAGCACCAGCTGCTATTCATCAGGTCCTGAGTTCAGTTCCCAGCACCCACATGGTGGCTCACAACCATCTATAGTTAGACCTAATGCCCTCTTATGGTGTGCAGACATGCATGCTGATAGAGCACTCATATACATAAATAAATCTTTTTTAAAAACTGTAAAACTCTAGGAAAACTGTCTGAATCCATAGACATACATGGCCTACTAAAAGTAAGCAACATAAACAGATCCATGGCCGTCACTGAGTTTGAAGCTGTAATAAATCTAAAGAAAAACCCAGAAACAAATAGATTCTCTGATGATCTCTGCCCACCTTTTAAAGAAGAGTTAACAATGCTCCTCAAAATGTCCCATAAAAGTGAAAGGTGTTCCAAGCTTTTTCCATGAATGTAACATTATTCTTATATGCATAGGGACACGACTAAGAAGGAAAACTATAGATCAAATTTCCTGGTGAACACAGAAACAAAAAATTCAGATAAATAACACATTAAGAAGATTATACAGGTTGGACGGTGGTGTTGCACGCCTTTAATCCCAGCATTCAGGAGGCAGAGGCAGGCAGATCTCTGTGAGTTCGAGGTCAGCCTATAAAACGAGTGCCAGACCAGACAGGTATGTTACACAGAGAAACCATATCTTGAAAAACCAAAAAAAAAAAATACAGCATGACCAAAATTACTTTCCTTTCAGGAATGCAGATTCGATTGAATATATGCAAATCAAGAAGGGTACTACAGAGGATGAGTAGAAATCACACAATCATATCGATCAATGTAGAAAAAGACTTTGACATAATTCTGCATCCATTCATGATAAAAAAAAAAAGATCTGAGGGAATTAGGACTGAACATAGCTCAACATAATTAAAGCTGCATAGGACAACGCTATGATCGACAAGATGCTGAATGGGAAAACTAAACACGTGGCCTCTGAAAGACAGAAGGATGAGCCCTCTCTCCAGTCTTACTCAGAGTAGTACTTGAAGTCAGGTAGAAGAATAAGGAAAGAGAAGGGGGGAGAAGGATGGAAATAGAACAAGGAAGAGGTCAAATTAGGCATTTTGCAGACATGACCCTCTACTGAAAAGACTACAAATACTCTAAAGACACCATCAGAATACCCATAGACCTGATAAGCACATTCACAAATTATCAGTTCCAATGACGCAAAAACCAATAACACATTTTCTGAAAAAGAAATGGGGGGAGAACTCCACTCACAATAGTTCAAGAACAAAACACAACACACACACACACACACACACACATACCAAAACCCACCTATGAATAAATAACCAAAGATGTGAAAGATCTTTAAAATGGAAATTTTTAAAACACTCAGGAAAGGTATGTTTAAAAAGTGCTAGGTAATGAAAACATTTCCCATGTTCTTGGAGGGGATTAACATAGTGAGAATGGTATAGGACCCAGGGCAACCTACACTTTCAATGCAATCATTATCAAAATTCCAATGAAATGACAACCCTGAAACTCATCAAACTATCACTGGTGAGGAGATGTAGATTCATTGGTATACTACCACCTTCAGGACCTAGGGTGTTCGCCTAAGAACTAAGTCAAGCTGGCATTCATGGCTCCAAGGCTGAAAAGAACTTCAGGATCAGCAGGTATAGTGAAATAAGGTCAGAAATTATGCCCAAGCAGGGGCATTATGCAAAAGAGAGACATTCAGAAGAAAGCAGCACATACCCAAGCAGAGGTATGAGCTCAGCAAAGGAAAGACAGAAGTAAGAGGTCCCCAAATGTGAGTACAGGCTCCTGATGTGACAGCAAGAAGTTAATTGTCTTAGTATTAACCACAGACACCCTGCTGGTGACTGTTAAATTTCATCTCAAAATGTTGCTAAGACTTTTTTTTCTTCTTCTCTCTTTTGACAAGAGAAGCCTGTAAGATGGCTCCAGAGATGCCTTTGGTGGAATTATGATCTGATAGACTAAATCCAGAAGCCCCGAGGGTTATGTGTGGACTTTTCCCGTAAATAGGGTTTCTGATGAGATTCCTAGGAACTGCATTTTTATGGTTGGCACAGGAGAAAGACTCCAACAGTTGTCAATTATACTGGACTCTTGCCCTACTACTGGCAAAGGCTTCAGATAGATTCACGAGTGAAGGGCTTCTCTTTGTGTCTCTCTTCCCATGCCCCTCAACTTTCCCTGCCTTCACCAGGAACACAAAAGACATTAACTTTCCAATGCTGTCATTAGCAGAAAGAGCAGTGCTGAAGATATCATAGCACCTTATATCAAATTATCCTTCAAAGCTATAGAAATGAAAACAGCGTGGCACTGGCACAGAGGCAAATACACAGAACAATGCAGGATAGATGGTTCAGCAATAAACTCACACAGTGACCTCTTTTGACAAAGATGCTAAAAATAAAAAAAAACATATGTTGGAGAAAAAACAGCCTCTTCAACAAATGGTTCTGAATAAGTTGGGTTTCCATGTGTAGAAGAATGAAACTCAACCCATATCTCTTACCCTGTATGAAAGTTCATTTGAAATAAAAAGCAAATAAACAAAAGTACTTTTAACCTGAGATACATAATTGGACTGGACTATGGATCAATTAAAAGGACTAAGGCTAGTCTGAGGTAATTTGCTTTGAATCTGCAGTTTTCCAACTCTCCACAGTCATGAAGTTCTAGACCAACAGTCAGTCATGCAGAATCTTTAACACTGGCAGATTTTGTTTGTTTCTGGAAAGTTCTGCTCTCATGTCTTTAATTGACGTATTAGAGATTAGGAGTCCTTGCCTACTGGGCTGCCCAATAAGTATCTATTGTTCTAAAAGCTTGGGTTTCCCCTCTCTAAAATGCATATATTTTCCAGGAACACGTCATTATGTCATAGCACAAAAAAAATACATTTTTTCCTCTGAAATGGCATTTCACAGTGGGAGAGAAGGACCTTCCCTCACCGGGAGGAAGCAGCTTTACTAGAATGTATAGAATAGCCTTTTTCTTTGCTTGCTTTGTTCTCATTTTCTGTTTGGGGCTTCCAGAAACAGAGTCTCATACTGTAGCCCAGGCCAAACTCCATGTCACTGTGACATCTGGGCAATTCTCCTCCCTCAGCCTCACCAGTACTGGGGTTACAGGTTTGAGCCACCATCCCCATTTTCTCTTTCCTTGCAGAAATCCTTTTCTGCCAATAATGAAGTTTGTTTGAACAGATGTGAGATTTGCAGAAAGAAGTGATCAGCTGAGGTCTACTCAGTCACTTTAATGCACATCTGTTCTACCCTGGGGCTGCCCAAGAACAGAGAACAAGGGAGTAACAATTGTCGCAAGGGAGATAGTTGCTCCTTTGCTGTGTTCACAGGGCCTGAAGCCACCAAATGCAACTCTGGATGGTGATCAGGGCTCAATGCCAAGGTCAACATCTAATATGACAGGACTTCTATTTTATTTGCTTAAAATTTGGTAGGAACTGCTGTGCTCCTTGCCATTCAGAGTCAGCCCAAACTGGTTCAGGCTCCTGGGAGAGAAAACATTGTCATTGGCTTAGGGCAGAGGAGACGATGTGCTGGAGTGAGCGATCCTTGGCCAGGGACTAAGGATCTGGAAGGCAGAAAGGTTGAATCAACCACTTTCTAATTCTACTGTGTGTGTTAAGGTAACTCAGAAAACAGATCGCAGAGTCTGTCTCAAGAACTGGCTACAGCTGCAGGCTTACCAACCCTGGAAGACAGCACAGACGAAACTAGAGGGATGTGTCTCCTGATTCTCAGCATCAGAGACTCCAAGGGCCCGTGTCTCCCCTGGGCCCTTATCACAGAGTATATAGATGACAACGATAAGCAGCACTGTTATCGTTCCATCAACTCACTGGCCTCCTGGTACCCATCACCTCACTTCAAGGTAAGTGATCATGCCTATTTTGGAGAGAAAAAGTCAAAGCATAGATAGTTTAAACAGTTTCTCATGCTCTCACAACAGTAAATCAGGGGTTTAAATTATTTGAAATATAAAATTCCATATCCTGCATTCTTTCCTAGCCCAAGTTTTCATACTAAATTAAACCAAGAAAAATCAATATGAGGAAAAGGAAATGACCTTTAACAACTGTCAAGTCATAAAGTGGAATCGTGTACTTAGCCTATCAAGAGCAGAATTTTCAAAGTAAGGCCATGCACTTCACAATCTTTGTTTATACTTTATTATTTGACAAGCTCAAGGTTGCCTGGAAACAACTAGGAGGAAAAAATGAAAATCACATATTTTTAAAAATACAGAGCCTTAATTGAATGTATTACTTGGATAGGAATTCTAGTGTCAAAATTCTAGTTTTATGTGGCCCTAAGAAAGTTAGCTTATCTTTGTGCTGACCAATTGTATTTGAAATGACTTTGTAGGAAACTAGAGAGATGGCTTAGCAGTTAAGAGTACTGGCTACTCTTCCTAAAGATCTGGGTTCAATTCCCAATACCCACTTGGTAGTTTACAACCATCTGTAACTCTAGTTCCAAGAAGTTCAATGCTGTCTTCTGGCCTCCTTAGATATTAAGAATACAAGTGGTACACACAGACACACAAGTAGACAACACACACACACATACATAAAACAAAATAAAGTTTTTGAATTGGCACTGAAATTGGACAAAGTACCCCAGAGGTCTCAATAATGCTGATAAACCTTTCTGTTAGATAGCATAGGCGTGTTGCTATCTAACCTCCTACCCTGATGTGCTCACTACCTGGTTGCCTAATGGTGTGCCTGCTGTTTGATTTAGGGTTGGGTACATCCCAACAAGACCCATCATGAACTGGATGTACTGTGAATTGAAAACGGAGTTAAGGCCCCTAGCATACTGAAAGTTCTAATGGGGCAGCACTGTAGGCTTGTTAGCATGGCTTTCTTCTACTCTGGTCATATGGATAGCTGGGATCCTCCTAGCATCAAGAGAAAGGGCCAGCATGCACACTCTTAGCCAGTTGCTTGGCCCTATTGTTTGAGCCTTGGCTAGCATGACTGAAGTCCAAAATGAAACTGTGTGCTTCATAAGGTCAGAAAGTGAAAGGAAAGGTCCCCCAATGGCCTAACTTACCTCTATTAGGTCCCACCTCCTAAAGGTCCCAGCCACTCCTAGTGGCACCAAAAGCTGATGACTAAGCCTTTCATACATGGTCTTTTGAAGGAATACTTAAATTTCAAACCACAGCAATAGCCAATATGTACTGCTCTTACATTTATACATTATATATTTATACATCAGTATAAAACCAAAAAAATTGTAAGTCACACCACAATAAGCCAGAGGCCAGCCATCTAATGGTTGAAAGAAAGGTTAGTAGATTAATTAAATCCACAGAAGACATAAGGAGAAATTTAAGGTGAAAGCTTAAAGCACTTGAAGGCTAGTAGGAAACTTAAGGTGGATAAATAGACCAAGAACATTGCAAACAAAGGAAACACACCAGCGTGAGTGAGTTGTGGAGAGCCGAGGGCTTAGGATCAACCATGTCAAGGGGCTGGAGTGTTTCTAGAGGACAGCAGAGGGCATGCCTGGAAAGTTGTGCAAGGGCAAACCGTGGTATACCAGACAGAGCATCTGAGATCCTGATTCCTAGACAGGACAACCCTGGAAAGCTTTGGAAATGGGTGCTCATAGGGCTTGTGATGCTACAGAAGGACTTGTAGAAAGACTCATTAGGACGCTGTTGTGTCAGGAGGTAGAGGATGCAACTTGACTAAGGAAGAGGCCATGCGAACACAAAGAGAAAGAGAGATTGAACAAGACACAATGACTACGGTGATGATGTAGGAAAGGCTCCTGTGTGGAGCCAGTGAAGAAATGGCTGGGCCTTACTTGCATTTGGGGACACCTGAGACAGACAGTATAGGAGGTGAGGAATTAAAAGTTAACCAGAGGGGGCTGGGAGGATGACTCAATGGATGTCAGTTAGCTTCACTTGTAGACTTTACTTACCTTAGCAAAAACACATGTGACACAAAAAACCAAGACCGTGTGTCTCCTCCAAAAGTTAGCACTCCTTCAGTAATGATATTCCCTAGGAAGACAAGTGAGATGACATCCAAGAAAATCAACTCAAAACGTCTCTTACAGATATGTTCAAGGACCTCAGAGAAGAGATTCCTATCTCCCATCTCACCCAGAGGCCCAGGTACACTTTTATAGTGGAAAATACACATACAAATGTAAAATAATTCCACAGATGCTATAAGACAGGTGGGAGGAAGCCTCCCGCCAGGCGGGCTGGTGAGCTTAGTGTGAGCTACGCAAGAGTGATTCAGGATGAATTGTTGAGCTCACCCTAACACTGAACTCTAGGCGGCACAAAGGAAAGTGTGACTTCTTTGTTGTCAGCACACAGTTTCCTATCCAGCCCAGTGACAGGGAATCTGTCCCACTAGGTTAGAATGCAAAGCAACATCTTTGCTGTCTGGATGCTTCTACTCCCGTGGTCCAGAAGGAGTTAACATTACTGACCTGGGTTGGTGTATTTGGCACGCATACTGAAGCCATTGGGCCAGTACTGTATCCACTTCATTGTAGAGGTCAAGAAGTTGAGATGAGGAAGATGTTGAGCGCCTGTCCTGAGGGACAGACTGGAGGTGTCCCTGCCCACTTACCTCAGTGCTAGACTGATAGGTTGTGAGCATGGGTTTCTGGGGACCCACGCTCATCTGCATCAACTTGTATACTGTTTGGTGGCAGCTGTCTGCTCTCAGGAAATTACTTCCTCCACTACCAAAATCAAGTGGGAGGTGTTGGCATTGGAGTGTGAGAGAAAGATGCCAGAGTGCTGCTTGAAAAATGGTGCTCTCCAAATGACTTTCTGTGTACATTATCCCACAGGCTGGGGCGAGAATAGCATCTTCAGTCCTCCTCAGGTCAGCTCATGACAACTTCAATTTTTTATATATATATTTCAGTATTTTTCAAAGAACACACAGATGAAATGTTTCTTACAAAAGTAAAATATTTTCTTCCTGGGACAATTTCCCTTTGGGTATTGGGAGAGCTCAGGTGAGTGTGTCTGTCTCTGCCACCAGCTCCCTGTAGGAGTGCTGGGATTAACATGTATGATGAATGTAGATTCATCTTCATGTGGGTTCTGGGATCCAAACTCAGGAGCTCATGATGACACATGCTTTACCCACTTTTAAATATGCTGCAGGATCGCTGGCAGCAGTAGGCAGGCAGAAATGCCAGAGCAGTGGCCCGG
>LOEQ01004319.1:95248-108322 GCA_001685075.1 Bramus lutescens | reverse complement strand
ATCCAAAGAGAATAGGTTCCCAAAAAGCCAGTACAAGCAGTAGGGATAAATCCTCGTGCCACTGCCAGTGACCCCACAGTCTGCCCCAGCCATACAACTGTCACCCACATTTAGAGGGTCTAGTTTGGTCCTATGCTGGTTTCTTTTCAGGTCCAACTGGACTTAGTGAACTCCCATTAGCTGAGGTAAACTGTTTCATTGGATGTCCTCATCATGGTCTTGACCTCTTTGCTCGTATTCTCACTCCTTCCCACTCTTTAACTGGACTTTGGGAGTTCAGCCCAGTGCTCCACTGCGGGTCTCTGTCTGTTTCCATCAGCTGCTGGATGAAGGTTCTATGGTGACATTTAAGATACTCATCAATCTGACTACAGGGCAAGGCCAGTTAGGGCACCCTCTCCTCTATTGCTTATGGTCTCAGCTGGGGTCATCCTTGTGAATTCCTGGGAATTTCTCTAGAGCCAGGTTTCTTGCTAGCTCCATGATGGCTCCCCCAATCAAAATCTCTCTTTCCTTGCTCTCATCTCTGTTCTTCCTCCATCTTGACTATTCCATTCCCTCAAGTTCTCCTTCCCACCTCCCCCTGTCTTCCCCTTCCACCTTCCCTTCTCTCCCCATTCCCATGCTCCCAATTTTGTTAGGTGATCTTGTCTATTTGCCTTTCCAGGTGGATCTACGTATGTTTTCCTTAGAGTTCATCTTATTACTCAGCATCTCTAGGATCATAAACTATAGGCTCCATATCCTTTGCTTTACAGCTCGTATCCACTTAAGAGTTAGTACATACCATGTTCATATTTCTGGGTCTGGGTTACCTCACTCAGGATGTTTTTTTTTTCCTAGTTCCATTCATTTGTATGCAAATTTCAAGATGTCATTGGAAAATTTTGTTAGAGAATCACACCTGAGGTTATTTGAAATGTGTATTAGTTTTTCAACAGTCAAGAGAACAGGCAACAGGCTAGAAGAAAATACTTGCAAAAGATGTGTCTGACAGACAATTGGTATGTAAAACAAGTAAAGAACTCTTTAAATTCAACTAAACAATGGAAATATGGTCCAAAGACCTTGACACCTTAATAAAGTACAAATACGATTGGGCTTGAAATCTGAATATTCCATATAAACGGAAAGTGCAATTCTAACAGAATCTCTTTGTTAGTATTCTGTAATCCAATGAAATTGGAGGAGCTAGACAGAATTCTTACTGCCATATGGTCCTGGCAATCATAACAGAGACAAGAAAGGAAGAATGATCACTAGCTGTCATACTTTTTGCCAACTTGATACCAACCTCGACACAGCTGGGAAGAGGAAATCTCAACAGAGGAACTGCTTCCATCAGACGGGGCCTATGGGCATATCAGTGGGGGCATTTTCTTGATTGTTGATTAATGTGGGTGGTACCAGTTCTGGACAGTGGCCATAGACTGTAAGGAAAGTAGCTGAACAAGGCATGGAAGAAGCCAGTAAGCAGAGTTGCTCCATTGCCTCTGCTTTAGTTCTTCCATGTAGGTTCCTGCCTTGGCTTCCCGTGATGATGGGCTGTAATCTGCAAAACTAGTAAGTCCTTTCCTCTCCAGATTGTTTTAGGTCAGTGTTCCGTCACAGCAACAGAGAGGCAAACTAGGACACCGACTTTCTAGTGCTCTAAAGTATAAAACTGTTTAAAGCCGTAAGGCCAACAATCTAAAAAACTTTAAAATCAACTGTACTTCCCATAAACCAATCTAAGATAAGAAATTAGTAAAAACAGTAGACATCTTAGAGTGGTTTGGGGTACTGTAAGCAACAAAGTAAAGAATGGACAGACAAAAACAAGACACGAACAGCCATGGCTACACTCCAGGAAGAATGCTGCATAGGAGCAACTCCACAACTCAGTCACACAGCAGAGGAGAACGTCTGGACATGTCACAAACTGCTCTACCTTTGTCCTGCTTCATGGATCTATGACTGTGCGCCAATTAAAAGGCCACCCTGAGACCATGTGCGGCTTACATATTTCCCATTAACTGTGGTTAACAGTGTAAATAAATCACAGGCTGTAACATGGTTCATGGGCCCAGCTGTACTATCCCCTAGGAATATGTATTTATTACACTAGACCTCAGAACAAGACACAGTTTCCTGACTTAAGAAGTGATGCCTTTAAATCAGGACACCTGGACATCCCTGAAACTACTTAAAAACACAAGAGGTCTTAAGCAGCCACTGCTTCTTAGGGCTGGCCTGCACAACATGAGGCCCTTCTGAGTAATTTCTTTGGTGCTGAGGATTGGAGTTCAGTACCACATATCTCTGTGCTCCTGTTCTTCCCTGACTTTCTATAATAGAATATCCATCTGTCTCTTTTAAGTACTTTTTCTTAACAAGAAGATAAAAGAAAAAACCCGGTTTTGGTCTAGGTAACCCACTAAGGAGCCTTGCTGGAATGGATCTGCAGACCTATCTATCAGAGTGTACTGAGTATGGAGATCCATAGGGCAGCCAGTATCATTTATGTTGATTATATCTCAAACCAAGATCAGCATAAGCTCTAGTCTTGAGGAAAAAGGAGATATAAACAGTTGTAAAGATCATGTGTTTGCTGAATTTTAAGTACTAATGACTTGAGGTCAAGGAGTAAATACCAAGTTGTCTTAAAAGTTCTCTCTTTGAATAAAATTCTTAAGGTGGCTAAAACAAAGAGAACTCCTTTAAAGACAACAAATCTCACAGCTTCCAGCTAGAATGAAGCATGAATGCTAAGTGGTTTTGTTGAAGATGCTCAGTCAAAGAGCAGTTGCATACTAGCATCATTTGATGCTTCTTCTCATGTAGCTCTGGAGGAAAAGAAGTGTAGAATTTGTTGTTATAAACAAGGGAGTAACTGCAATATCTGGGTCTTCCTAGGCACAAGTGAGGCCAATTTACTTAATAAAGATGATTTCATGCACATGTGGTTAACTGCAGACACAGAATGCCACAGTGCACTGCTATATTCCTTTACAGAAAGGAAAGAAAACTATGGAGTTTAGTATAGTGGCCTTTTCCACCTTTCTAGGTTACTGAAATGTATGGACTGTCTTCATGCATGAGGTACTGCCTAAGTAACAAGCCTTGAGTCCCAGTAAGAGAGACTGTCTAAAGCCATGTAGCGGCGGCACATACTTTAAATCCAGCGGCGGCACATACTTTAAATCTCAGCATGTGGGAGGCAGAGGCAGGTGGATCTCTATGAGTTCGCAGTCAGCCTGGTCTACAAGAGCTAGTTCCAGGACAGGCTCTAAAGCTACAGAGAAACCCTGTCTCAGAAAACAAAACAAAAAAGCCCAAAGCAACAACAAAAACAAACAAACAACAACAACCACAGGGGAGGGGGGAGGAAGAGAATGAGACTCTAAAAAAACTAAGACAAATAGCTTCTGACAAGCAATACCCAAAGTTGCTCTCTGGCTTGTGCCGCATGCACACGTGCATACACACACACAATACACATTTATTTCAACATAGCTACACGTAGTTGAGAAGCATTAAAGGAAGTATATGATGTGTGAAGCTTTCTAGTAATGCAAAGAGTGAAATAATGAAATACAAGCAATTGAGTCTTGTCTGACATGGCAAAAGGTGAAAATGCAGGCCACAGATGTTTTTAGAGACAGCTAATGAATGACAAACAGTCCCAACCTTTCTAAAAGTGGCTCAGTATCAACACCAAGGTAACAAAATTCTCAAATTCCAAGAGAGTCTGCTTCCAGAAAGAGGAGACATGTGGTTTTTGTTTTTTGACACACCATTCCCCAGTGGAGCTCAGAGGACGACAAAGACTGAATGAATGGAATATCTTTATACCAAAACAATCAGCAACACAGCTCTGAACCGTGAAAGACAAAAACAATGCCAAAGTTGCTAAATTTCATTTAAATTTGAAATAGTTACCATTAAATAAGTAACAGGGAAATACAAGTAGTGACAAATAGTACTCCATTGGAGAAATGGAGTTGTAATGGAAAATGTCCACTGCTATGAAGCTTGATGGCAGATGGTTCTGCTGATCTCCTGTTATTCACAGGAGATCCCCCTCCCCCCAAGAACCGTAAATTTGTTTTCAGGCCAGATGCTCTGGTGCCTGTCCATCAAAGCACAGCTATTTTCTTCATCTATATCTCAAAGCTGCTTTATACTAGGTCTGATTGGCTTAGGGGCTGGAAGGGGCTGTATGATAGCACATGGGACAGGTGAAGAGACAACACTGATACTGCATTTGCTTCCTCAAATGTCTACCTGCAGTTTGCCTCAACGTTCAACTTTGAGAGCTTTCCAGTCTACATTCATGCCAGGATTCTTAACTAGTCTCCTGCCGTTGTCTATCTCATTCCTATCCAGCCTTGGAGCGTTCGCCTGGGCATTCCGGAATAAGGCTTGAATCGTATTAATTGCCTTCTCTGCCTCCAGAATAAAACTTTAAGGGCCATGGCATACAAGGTCCTGCCAGCTTTCCACAGAATTTCCCTACAACTTTCTTTGCTCTAGCTATTGCTACTAATACTTTCTCAAATATGCCTTAATATGCCATAGTAATAACTTTAAAACTATGTATGTGTTCTTCTGGAAGAGTTAGGGGAGTAGTAGAATAAGGTGGGAACACATTATTTTGAATTAAAATGTAAGAACTGGACACATCACATCCTTAACAAAAGATAAATAATGTGGGGCCTGCTGGTCAGTGAAACAGTATGTTTGTGCTATAACTAATGATGTAGCTTGACATTAGTTGATTTATAAAGCTTTTAATATTTACTGTGAGTAGGAAAAAATCTTGATGTGAATATAAAATATAGCTTATATAGTCATTTATCAGCTAATCAGTTTTAGAGAGAGTTATGAGTGATTTTCATTTCCCTCCTTATAAAATGTCTGAATCTATAAATCTTTTAGCTTTAAACAAAAACTGGCAGAAAGAGAAGAGATTGGCAGCAAGCTGAGTGAGCTAAGTCTCTACCTTTCATAGCACAGGATGAACAGAAATAACTATAAAGGACGGGAAGCTGGCAGAAAGGTAGGACAGTACTATATTCCTTATGGGGCCTTTCTCTACTACTTGATTTTCCATCTTTGCTATGTACTATGTTGGTTTCAAATTTTACTAGAGAAAAGATAGAAAATATTGGTCTTTACAAAGTAAAGCTGCTGTTCCTAGTTATATAATAGGGCCACTGGTTCTTAGCTCTAAGACAAAGGAGACTGCTCAGAGCTCCAGGGTTGAATCCATTGCTGCTGGATCTAGAGTAGAAGTATTACCACCCCAGCTCTGACTGTTTTCTTCCATTGGGAATTGTTAAACTATTTTCCAGAATTTCTTTAAAAGAAAGTAAGCAGAGAAGAAAACAGAGGTCAAAGATCCTGGGAGCTTTTAGCTTAAATCATCTCTAGCTCCTCCCTTTCCTGAAATCCCCATATATTCCTTGTCATTAAATCTTCTGCTCCTTCTACTTCCTCAATATTTCTTCACCCTCCACCACTGACATAACCCCATTCATTTACTTCCCCCAAATTACTTTAACATTCACTTTGGGGGACATTTTAAATATTCACACTTCCCCTTTCAGGTGAGTAAATTCTAGAACAGCATTAGGTGGCAAAAGACATCAAGCTCCAGATCTGTTCCTTTCCACTAAGTGGCATGACTCAGACCATGGCTCATTTTACAACAGCTCCCTTTCCTCCACTATGAGGTGAGTGTGAGCGTGCGAGGAAGGCAACACTCTTGCAGGCTACTGTGAGGCTTCTTTCTATAAGCTAATTCCACACACACTCAGGAAATATGAAAGAGCAACTGCAATTGTTTGATTTGTTGTATTTTTGTATTCTAAATGGAAGTTCAGCTATAGAAGGCTATTATTAAGTATGTCTATGGCTGATTATTATCTTTAGACTGTTATACTATTATTTTTGAAATATGAGATATATTAGAAATAAAAAAGATTATTTCCAAGACTAAAAAGAAACTAAACTAACTTTTATACTCATCAAGTAAGTTCTACCAAGTCCAGTCAATGAAGACAACAAAAACCCCTTATCTCCTTGGCAGCAGAGACTGTCCTAACCAGCAAGTACCCAGCTCCCACCACTAAGTATTCTTATTTCAGTAGGACAAAAATGTACACGAAAAAGATAAGCAATGAGAAATGAAGGAGTTACCAGTGAAGAGGAGTTGGCGGGATGTGGAAGGAGAAAGAATTTAAGTGCTGGAAATGGTGAACATAGGAAAGGATCAGAATATGCAGAATCTTCACTCCCGTGCTAAGGCATCTGAATTGTAGACTCAAAGCAAGGATAGCGGCCTTAGGAAATTTTTAGGGAAACAGAATATGATCACACACATTGAATTAATATAGCAATTACTAAACTTGGGATATAAGTGTTAGAATCAAAACAAAGCCCTTAAGACAGAAGACAAAATGATTCTTAAAATGTTTTGATTTTTAATATTAACTGTAAGAAGAGTTAAATAATTTTCAAAACTCTAGAATTTACAAAACCAGTGATTTTTAAGTTACAATTATTTATTTAGCATGTGTGTGAAAGAGAGAGAGAGAGAGAGAGAGAGAGAGAGAGAGAGAGAGAGAGAGAGAATAACCTGTGTAGGAACTGAAGGAACTGATTCTTTTCTTCCATCATGTGGGACCTAGGACACACACAGTCAGGGTGGTGTTAAGTACCTTTCCTGCAGCAGAAACAGCATCTTTCCAAAGAATTATGGCCCATGGCTCCTAAGTAGTCTCTGCCTGTCATTGTTTTGATGTTAGTGAAAAATGCCCAAGTACAATCAGGAGACTGTGCCAGGAGCAGGGCAAGGCTGTTTACTTCCTCTTCACACCAGGAGCTGCTTTTCAGCTTCAAAGTCAGAGCTTTGTCACAGAAAGCCTTCAAAGCTAAGGCATCTCAATCAAGGCAAGCCTGAGGAGTTGTCGCCTGAAAAACAGTTCAGGTGGGATAACAGAGTTTAATGCAATTAGTTTTCAATTTAAGTCTAGAGGCCAGGGACTGTAGCTTATCCCTGCTCAATTCATGAACTTGGAGCAAAATATTTTGACTTTAAATTGTTCTGCTCTGTCAGAGGCTGAAAATTCCCAATTCTTCTGTGAACACTGAACACCACGTAATAAGATGAAGACCTCTGACTTGCTACATCAAAAGCAAAAGAAATACATATTCTTTAAAATCATAAGTTATAATTCTGAAATGCATCCAGGAAAGTCTACCTGTGAACCTCCAAAATGAGTTCTATAATAAAGGAACCTTTTGGCAGCCTCCTGAATGAGGTATGCCTGCTGTCTAGAGTTGTTTCCCACCCAGCCAGCAGGGCAGACTCTGAGTTCATTATCACCTCATCAGTGAGCCTGTCAGCTGCCAACCATGAGAGAAGACTAAAGCAGTCACTAATTCCTGGCCTTTTGGCTTCTCCAAAGCAAAAGGAAATTCACAACAGATGGATACTTCTTACCCCAATATATGCATTTGCCAGTACTAATTTACTGGCTCAGTTAACCAAGAACAGAGAGTGAATGACACGAGATAATGACACTAAAGAGGCATTGTTCAAATATACAGTATTGCCAGGACTCATGAACAAGAAAGCCAAAACGCAGAGGAGGAAGAGAACATGGATCCACCCTTCCATGTACTGCTAACAACAACATCAAATATGCCAGAGTTTAGATGCTTGGAAGGTAAAAGCAACAGGAGAAAATTCTGGAGTTGAGGCTGCTCGGTTTTTAGAATTCTTGCCTAGATTGCACAAGGCCCTAGGTTCAACCCCCAATGCCACATAAAAATTGTGTGTGGTGGTGCATGGCTTTAAGCTCAGAATTTAGGAATTAGAGGCAGGAGGATCAGAAGTTCAAGGTTATCCTCAGTCTGGGCAACATATTGACTCTGTTGAGGAAGAGAGGAAGAGGGGGGAAGGGAGAGGAAGGAATGGAGGGAGGGAATTCTGGTAAAAGAGGTGAGTACAGGAGGCAGAAACTAACCATATGACTTCAAGCAAAGGGGTAGACTCATATTACACATTTAAAATAATGAACAGAAAAAAATCATTCCTTCTGAGCAAAATACTTTCCCTGTGCTGGCTAGGTTTTTGTCAATTTGATAAAAGCTAGAGTCATCAAGAGGGAACCTCATTTGAGGAAAAAGTCTCCTTAAGATCAGGGCAACTGTGGGGCACAGGACCACATTCACTGTGGGCGGTGCCACCCCTGGCTGGAGGTCCTGGGGTGCATAAGAAAGGAAGCTAAGGAAGCCTCCAGGAGTAAGTCATTAAACAGAACCTCTCCATGGCCTCTGCTTCAGTTCCTGCCTCCTGGTTCCCACCTTGAGTGCCTGCCTGATTCCTCTGGATGATGATTACATTGCTTTTGGGTCTGCTGTTTGTTTATCAGAGCAACAAAAACCCACACTATGACATACCAGGTACCTTCTATTTGAGAATGCTATGTAATTTCTCCCTGGGTAAAACATGCTCAGTTATTTTTCTGCTACATTTTGGTTAAAATTTCTGCTTATTTATATGGAGAAATATAAAGAATATTGGGAAAGTGGATTAAGTATAACACAAGGCATATATATTAATGTATACAAGAATAACACTATGGCTTCCTTACCCAGCTATAGTATTTGATTCTCAATATTCCTAATACTAATGTATTTGAAGTCTTTTTCAAATAGTATGGCAGTGTGATTAGTTCTGTGTTCTCAAATATAACTTTAGTTTTATATACACTGAATACATCTAAAGTGCTTTGAAAATTTTGAATGTTTAAACAAGTTATTTTCAAGTTAACTAAGTTAAATTACACTGGATAGAGGGAAAGCAAATTATATGAGGTGAAGTAACTATAAGGGCATTCCTTTGGCTGCAGGTATTTCTTCTATCACTAGACTTACTTAGCTTACTAGAGTTCAGCTCCCCAATTATTCATGCTTTAGACACTGCATATATACTGTCCAGAATAATTTGTCAGGAAGTTTAAATAATTGGGGTGGGAATGTCCTAGAGCAAGGGCTCAGCAGTTAAGAACACTTAATGCTCTTTCTTATAGAGGTCTTATTACTCTTGCAGAGGACGTGGGTTCAAGTCCCAGTACGCACCCGGCAGCTCACAACTTTCCACAACTCCAATTCTAAGAAATGTAGTGTCCTCTTCTGACTTCTGTGGGCAGCAGGCAAGCATGTGATGCACATGTATACAGGCAGGCAAAACCACATATATAAAACAAAATTTAATCTCACCAACTCCTTGTGGGACCATAACATTGTGAATGGGGCCCATCTTTAACCAGACTGTCAGTATGCAATACATAACTGTTTTTTTAATGTTTATTTATTTATTATGTATGCAATATTCTGTCTGTGTGTATGCCTGTAGGCCGGAAGAGGGCACCAGACCCCATTACAGATAGATGGTCATGAGCCACCATGTGGTTGCTGGGAATTGAACTCAGGACCTTTGGAAGAACAGGCAATGCTCTTAACCTCTGAGCCATCTCTCCAGCCCAACACATAACTGTTTTAAGGGGAATGAAGTGATTACATACACACACAGGTACACATAGACAGACACATACATACATACATATGTATAGACAGACAGACACACACACACATATATACACACACGTGCACACCTGCACTTACTATTTGGGTTAGGGAGGCACTCAGTGGATAGCATTTGCCAAAGAATTGGGAAGACCTGAGTTTATAGGTGCGGCAGCCAACCTATAAGTACAGAACTCAGCAGGCAGGATAGAGATTCCAGGACAAGCTGGCTAACTAGAATAGTTGAATCTGCAAGTCTTGCTTTTTTGAGAGACCCTGCTTCAGAAAATAAAATGAAGAGTTTAAAGAAGACATCCAATGTCAACCTCAGGCCTCCACATGAACACACACATACTTTCTTGGAACAAATATATGCCCTCCCCACCACACATACACCACATATACATACAAAAAAAAAAGGCCAATATTCACTTCATTCCCCTGAAAACAGTTATGTACCACATACTGACAGTCTGGTTAAAGATGGGCCCCATTCACAACGTGACAGTACCACAAGGGTCTGGTGAGATGACTTGGAAGGTAAAAGTAATGAATGATCTGAGTTTCATTCTCAGAACTCATGTAAAGGTGGAAAGAGACAACTAGGATGCCCTCTGACCTCCATCCCACAGACTTATGGCCCATGCATGTGTCACATACACACTCCCACACACAATCTGCAAGCTAGGAAACACATCTTAGTTTGTGGTGGGAAAAATATACAATGAGATCAGAGGTGACATTTGTCAAAACACGTTAAAGTGAGGTTTATTAACATGACTGTACAAATGAAAATTTCCCTAATATGTGATAAACAGCTTGGCAATAAGACAGATGTAAAGGTAGCAGGCTTTTCAATTTCTCTACTCAAGTATTTTCATTGTTTTTTTTTATTTGTTTTTATTTTTTTGAGACTGGGTATCATGTAAATCAGCTTACCCTCAAACTCTCTGTGTAGCCCAGGCTGGCCCCAAACTCACCACACCGCTCATATCACCACCTGAGTGTGAGGATTACAGGAATTTGACAAGCTGGTTAGCTTTACAACATCCTTTCAAGATAGTAATATAGAGAAAGGCAAACCCTTTTGAAGTGTATATGAATGTTTGCATCTGCATGGTTTGTTGTCGACTTTCCTCCTAAGCCCATTTCTCCATTCCCAGTGAGCTTCCTTCAGCCACCATGAAAACGTATCAAGGCTAGGAAGGGAAAGACTAACTGAGAAGGCCCTTTTTTGTTTCACTCATAAAGAGAATAAAATCACCAACTATTGTCTGCTTTTACCAAATAATGTCCTCCCAAGGTTAGAGTATAATTCCTCTTCATTTCTACTGGCAAAAAACTTAGATATTTAAAAAGCAATTCAACTCCCACTCAGCCAATTCTTTTGAGTTGTACAAGGTATTCCACACAGTCTCTGCAAGGTTTTACCTTGTATTAGTTTGACTTTTCAAGGGTTTTAATATCATCTAAAAAATAATTATTATTTTAATGTATTAATAAAGTCATAGAAGGACAATACTTTCATCACCATCAGGAAATGTTGCTTCCTCGTTGATACTGAAGTGGTTCCATTTCCAGCAAGATGTACCAAGTCACAGAGATTAAAAAATCACCTCCTCCAGGGCCTGCAAGACGGTTTAGCGGGTAAAGATGCTTGTTCTCAGCCACATAACCTCCTGGGTTTGATCCCCAAAACCCACATGATGGAAAAAGAGAACAGGCCCCAAATTGTCCTCTCCACCCCCTCAATAAATAAGTAAATGCAATAAAAATTTAAAAATCCTCTCCTTATATAAGCTGTAGAAGAAGAGGGAGGGTGAGAAGAGAAGGGACAGTACAGGAGACAGAGAAGCAGGCTAGTCAGTGATGACGAACAGCTGAGACTTGGCCCAGCAGGACACAGTATTACTGAAAGGCTTATTTTGTAGAAGGATGTATAGCAGCGAAAGAGCATGAATTAAAAGGCCTAAATTATCAGTAGGCTTAGGAATCGGAGTCAACTCATACAGCTGAAGTGAGAGAAGATGATATTTCCAAGTGCTTTCATAAGCCATATGAAAAACATATACAAAAACTCATTCTACTGCTTTTGTTTCAAGGACAAGAAAATTAGATCAAAGATTGTATCATCTTGCTCCATTTTGGAGATTAGACGCTTGTGTTGCTGCCATCTAGGCAGGTGGAGTATTCCCAGTCTCTACAGCTCAAAGACAGACTGCACACAGTGAGTGATAGAAGGGATCCTAGCAAGCTCAGAGAGTGGAACATCAGTACTGAGAGTGGAAAATTTTACTTTAACACACAGTAGCTACAAACCTACCATGGAACAACTGAGCTGTTCTAGAAGGTGGAGGCATACAGATAAATAAGAATTTATGGTTAGGTGTGCAACAAAGTTATAAACTAAAATAAAATCATAGTTTAGTAAGAGAAGGCTTTTAGCAAAGGATTAAAAGAGCTGAAGACAAAGAGGATATATGAGAGACTCTTTACAAGGCTCCAATGACAAACCAAAGTTGAATTTCACCATAGTCCGTCTACAGGCTTCGTTGAATTTATTAAGTATACCTGCATATGGGTTAGGGGTATTAGCAGGAGCATGTGGGCCCCTCAGCAGCTGCACTGGAAGATCTGTATCAGCATGTACGATGGCTTCCCCATGGCTGCATAGATGAAGGCCCCTTCTGTTAGTCTTTCCCAGCCAATATATGCTAGCATCTTTCTGACCAGGGGCCATGTTCAATTAGAGTAGAAAAGCACGCAAATGGTTGGCAGGAGCCACTGCTGGAATCTCAGGTGAAGGTCCAATGATCGTCCCTACCCCTTTCTTTTATGAGCGAATATCCATAGTCAACGAGCTGTGATGAGCCCTTTCAAGCAGGCACAGCTGATCCAATGAAGATGATGGCTGTTTTTTCTTGATGGATAATACTATACAACAGTATTACTTCAAGGATACAATCCCATTAGGACCCAAGTACATATTCTGGCCTCCTATAATAAATTTAGAAGCAAGTGAGTTCTGAAAGTATCAAAACCTGGATAATGTTTGGGTGACTGACTTTTAATATGGTACCACCTGCTAAGCATGCTATGTGCAGATAGAGTTAAGTCCCAGCCTCCTTTTTAACAGAATATGTTAGCAACTTTTAGTCTCTCACTTAACTTAAAATAGCATAAAAGGATAGAATTGCTTAACACTATGTAGTTGGGCACAACCAATTCTATACATGTATAGAAATGGTTAAGGAAAATAAGCATTTCTCATATTAATTCCAGGTATTATTTATAAAGATTTCTAAATCAACTGCATGCCTTCCCACCTAAAGCTACAGGTAGGTAAAAGACCTTTTATCCTAAAAATGACCTCAGAGAACATCCACCAGGAAGAGAATAAATTTGAGAGGTCTCAAAATAGGCTGGGCGGTGGTGGCACAAGCCTTTAATCCCAGCACTCAGGAGGCAGAGGTAGGTGGATCTCTGTGAGTTCAA
>LOEQ01004319.1:78484-89559 GCA_001685075.1 Bramus lutescens | reverse complement strand
TGGATCTCTGTGAGTTTGAGGCCAGCCTGGTCTACAGAGTGAGTTCCAGGGCAGACAAGGCTGTTATACAGAGAAACCCTGTCTCAAAAAACCAATAATAATAATAACACCACCAATAATATATCCTAAATAAATATACTTACATACACAAAAAGGAAGAATACTGATACTCTCTAACTGCAATACACCAAACAAAAGGCTATCAATAAACAGAAATATTCAAGTTGACAAATTACAAAATTTAGATTAAAAGTATGTATCAAAGGCATGAACCCGGAAGGGGACTGTATAGGGTGTACTGCTTTGAATTGTCCCCCACAGTCTCATGTCTGAATACTCAGTCTCCAGCTGGTGGTGCTGTCTGGAGAGTTAGGAGGTTTGGCCTTCTTGGAGGAGGTGAACTTTGAGAGTTTAAAGGCTCCAGCCATTTCAAGTTAGACCTCTGTTTCGTGCTTCCAGTTCCAGATGTGAGCACTCAATTTCCTGCTCTCACAGCCAAGGACTTGCTCTGCCATCAATGCTCTAACCCTCCAGAATTCCAAATCAACTCTTCTAAAAGTTGTCTTGGTTATGATGTTTTATCGCAGTAACAGAAAAGTAACTAATACATAGGGAAAGAAAGGGAGGAGGAGTAAGAAAAGGTGTAATGGGGACAGAGGACAAAAATGCATGCAACAAATTTTGATTTATTTGTTTGTTTACCTACTTACTTAATTTTTCACTTCATTTATTTTTAAGATAGGTTCTCATGTAGATGGAGGATGGGGGGGTCACAAATTCACCATGAAGGGGAGGATGACTTTGAACTTCCTGATCTCCCTGCCTCTGGGATTAAGAGTGTGCCCCTCCATGTGTCTATTGTTGTTGTTTTATATGGTCCTAGAATTCAAACCCAGAGCTTCATGCATACAAGGAAAAAACACTCTACCATCTGAGCTATGTCTCCAAAGTTCTGCAATGTTTAAACTCCAACCAGGCAATGGTTTACAGGCTTCAGGTCATTTACCAAATGTGGGGCAGGGTAAGTTGTCCAAAACTTTTGTCTTGGGGGCTGATGAAATAGCGCAGTGTTAAACCAAGCCTGGCAGCCTGTGTTTAATCCCCAGAACCAACATGGTGGAAGGAAAGAGCCAACTTCAGCAAGTTGTCCTCTGACCCCCACATGTGCATGCCCTGGCCCCACCAAAACAAATAAATATTAAAAAGAAAATTTCAGTTTTGTATATTCAGCAAAAAAGACAGAAAGCCAGCATTTGGGCAAATATTCTTCTTAAAGCAACATGGAACTCTGTCCACATATATGACAAGAAATAAAAAAAAAAACCTGAGTCTTTTGCTTGCTTGTTTTTTTGTAGAAAAACAAACAAACAATGTAGCTCAGGTTGGCCTCTAATTTGTGACTCTCCTGCCTTGACCTCCTGAGTGCTGGGATTACTGCCTGGCTCAAAAGTGACAGTTATGTTCATAGAGCCACTGGACAATACTGTTGTTGGCTTTTAAACATAGGCAATGGGATATTGAGACTAAAAAAATTGACATTAAGATTAAAATCATCATTTTGGAATACAAAATAGTAGCAGTGATAGGACAAATAGTGTAAAGCATTGGTTACTTCGAAAGTCAGGAACAAGGACTGAAAGGTGGCTTACTTTGCCACTACCCCTCCTTTTTTGAGGATGAAGTTTTCTGGCAAAATCTTTTCTATAACCTCTCGTTCGGCATAACAAAGCTGTGAATCACACAGTAAATTCTTGGCATTAACTTGGGGAGAGGGGGGGTGGTAAGAGTTGCTGCTACCCCTAACACTGAACTGTTCAGCAAATGGCTTGCTGGACCATAAACTAGCCTCTGTGGAGGGCCCCATGGCGACACCTACACACTATGCTGCTCAGGGCCAGCCCACCCCCAATCCTCCCAGGGCTTATTCGCAACTCCAAATGCTCTGCCAGTTTCTCTTGGCTCCAGAGACAGCTTCACCTGCAGGGTTTCATTTTTCTGCTTGACACCTCAGTGTTGATTTTCCTATACAGTACAAAAGGGCCCTCTCCAACGCTTCTCACACAATTACTCAATCACTCCATTGTAACTCAGGAGAGGATTAATGATTGGGGTTTATTTGATTGTAGTTTTGATTAATCATGACTGTTTAATTTGTGACCTTTGCTGGAATCCCAAGGGCTGGGAATCATAACACGGACACTGTACCACTGTACTTGGAGCAGTCTGAGCTTGCCAACTTATTCCATGCCTCATTAGCCACAAAAGCTATGAAATTTTAGTCCAAAAACAGCTTCACCTTTTTTCATAGTTTGGGTACAGAATCTTGTAGAGCTTTTCATTTTTATTTAGATATGGTAAGCTAGTAATTAGTCCATCCTGGTTATGCTCCAAAAGCTCTAATTCCAACTGGCAGGTATCTTAGTAAAACACCAAATCCAAGTAAACCACATCACCACGGGGCTGCCCTGGTTTCCCAGGGCACAAAATCATGATTTGTAAAGAAAGGGTGTGTATGCAGGAGAGATCTAGGGTTTTGGTTTGTTTTTGTTTTTGTTTTTTCACACACATTACAACATCCTGTGACAAATGTTACTTTGGAATCATAACCAAATCTGTATCAATAAATTCAACTTATTACATCAAAGAAAGAGTGCTATAATTTTTAGTTATTTACTATCTGAGAATCAAGTCTCTGACATTTCCATGAAATATTCATAATATCCATATGCTTTATAAAAAATCTTTCATTTTATGCACCTCCAGAATCAACAAACTATGAGACTCGTCATGCAAAAGAAACTCTTTGACATGATATGCAAACTGACCAGCTGACTGATAACTTCACGAGTGTGCTCTGCTTAGAGTTGGTATGGTCCACATCACACTGTGTGATCCAGCAACTCAAGCTCAGTGGTTTTTTTTTAACCATATTTTTATAGATCCATCTTTCAGTCACCTTAAAGGTATTTAAAAGTAATTCCAGTTCCAAGCACTTCAAACAAAAAATACTATTATCTTTTCTCTAACCTAATTCAGAGACAGCACTCCTCCCCCACACTGACACACAATATTTTCCTCTAGACAGGAAGTTTCAGTATGTTTCCCAGACTGTCCTTAAGATCTTGGAGTCAAGTCATTTTTCTGCCTCAACTTTCCTAGTAGCCAGGACTTGGACCTAGCTGTCACAACAATGATAATGACTTACCCATATTCTTTTTCTAAAACATTCAGCATTAAATTTCATAAAAATAATTTTTTCATATACAAGTCTATCATAGGAACATAAAACTGTAAAAATACATAATTATGATTTCACAAGTAAGTGGAATAAAAATATTGATAACAAACATAACTTAGAAACCTAACAACAAACTAACTGAAATGTATATGGTATATCTGAGTAACCAAATAACTGCTTTTATTTTATGTACATTCTAGGTATCATCTGGTATGGTTAAGTCCCAATCTGGTTATGAGTTAAGTAGAAGTTTGTCAAAAGAACTTCTTAAAAACATAACAGAAACACAAAAAAACAGCACTGAGTTAGGTGGAAAGTATTTATTAGCTTGTAAGAGATGTTTCCTGTTCGAAGCTGTGGATCCTATGTGCTTGTTATTATTTGAAAATCTGATGAGAGTCAGGTGTCAAGACTCACTTAGTCATTCATTCAGTACACGCAAACCCCGATCTGTCTCTTCTATCCCATCACAGATCAAGAATATAAACGAGCAGATTATTTCATAGGGAGAACTGAACTAGAAAAGGAATGAGTCTGTGTGTAAAAAGAGGCACATCTCCATGTTTTAAAATACTATAGAGTGTAGAGACTGGGGATTTAGTATACACCTGAGTCTTAATGGATTTTGTTGCTGTTGCTGTTTCTGTTTTTCTGAGACAGGCCTTTGCTATGTAGCCCTGAGCTATGTACCCCTGACTGACCTGGAGCTCTGCAACTAGACAAGTTAGGCTTTGAAGCTGTGGTGATCTTCCTGCCTGGGTGTTGAGATTATAAATGTGCACCACCATGTGCAGCCTTTAAATATCTGCCTATGTGTACAAGGTCTTTAAGTGAATCCTCAGTGCTGGGAGAAAACAAACAGCTACTAAGTATGGTGTTCACTGCCTGAGAGCCAATGGACAGTAGATGGGAGTAAAAGCTTCTTACAGCATTAGATCATCAGGCAAATTACGTACACACACGTGACAGATATATCATACACAGACACACAATAAACAAATAAAACAGAAAGAAACTCATACAGATTTTTGTTTCAAAAAGTTTCCTAGCAGGGCAGTGGTGGCGCACACCTTATTCCGAGCACTCAAGAGGCAGAGGCAGGTGGATCCTCCATGAGTTTGAGGCCAGCCTGGTCTACCCAGTGAGTTCTAGGATGGCCAGGGCTAGACATTGAAACTCTGTCTTGAAAAACAAAACAAAACAAAACACCAAACAGTTACCTATCTGTGTCTGTAGTGGCTGGAACGAGACTGTCCACCACAGGCTTGAGCATTTGACACTTGGGTCTCCAGCTGGAGGAGCTGTTTGGGAAAGAAGAGGAGGTGCAGTCTTGCTGTACGAAACATGTCACTAGGGGCAGGCTCTGAACGAATATGGCACTGGCCCATTTCTAGTTTGCCTGCTTTTTTTGTGTCAGCAGTAAAAGATGCATTCCTCAGCTTCCTGCTTGTGGCCACAGTTCCCCAACAAGATGGACTCCTGGATTCCTCAGGTAAAACAAGCTCCATTGTAAATTGTTGTGCTGTTTTATCACAGTGGCAGAAAAGGAAATAACTATATTATCTATTTTAAATATTTGACAATGTCTTTGAAATACAATTTGGGAGAGTAGGAGGGGACATATTAAGCTGGGTATGGGCACAAGCTGGCTCCATTTCCTTGCTTTTGTAAATACATCAGCAACAAACATGGATTTGCAAATGGAGTTCTCTGGGTATATACACGGGGTGGAATAGCAGGGTCATATGGTAGTTCTATTTTCAACTTATTGAAGAGCCTCCAAACTGACTTCCACACTGTATTAACCTTTACTACACCAGCAGTGAACAGGGCTTCTTCTTTCCCCCACTCTCTCCAGCATTTGCTGTCAGATATCTTGATGATAGACTCGGGTGAGGTGGTATTGAACATTTGTTTTAATTTGTCTTTCCCTCATAAATAGGGATCTTGAACACTTTTCAATAGTTATTGGCCAGTTGTATTTCTTCCTTTAAAAAATGACTACTAATTTCATCATCCCACTTGCTGACTGAGAGTTATGTTTCCTTGGTGTTTAATTGAAAGTAAACTTCTAATAGATTCATGAGGAAAATAGAGTTCATCAAGATGGTGATGACTCAGCTTAAAAATAAACTGAATAAATCAAAAGAAATCTTAGAGTCAAGAAAGGGATCAACCAGAGACAACATATGAAATATTTATAAGTCGAAAATACTCTTTTATTTTCTTGACAAAGAAATGGATGCAAAGTCAGTCCAGGGTTTTAGGAGGTCACAGCAAGCATGTCACTTCCCTTTACAACAATTTCTTTAGCTTGTCAGCTGCTGAAGATCAAGTTTAAGGTGCCAGGAGGGCAGTCTGCAGCACCAGCTTCTGAACACAAACTCCAAACTAAATTCAAATGGATATCAAAGACTCCATTTCTTCCCTTGGCTATTGATGGAAGACTGTACACAGCAGCCACTCATGGCAGAAGTTCATGCCTAGGAGAAATTCCGCTACCCAACCCTGCCTAAGATGCAAAAGATGCTGGTAGGGAAGAAAGAGCAAGTAGTTTCCAAAGAGTGAGATTATGTATCTTGGATAACATAAATAATATTTTAGTGCCACATAGTAGAAATTCAATCATCTGAAGCCAATGGAAAAGCTTTTATATTACTCAAGTCTAATCAAATTTCATGCCAGTCATAAGTGAAAACATTTTTCTTGTATAAGTTTATCTCTATAGGAAGAAAGAAAAGCATAACTGGTCAAGTGAAATAGCCAGAGGAGTATCAGTAACCTTATGAAGTAATCATTCATTTCTGGACAGATAGTGGAATAGTGCTTGCAAATTTCATGTCACAGACAGCTACCATTTCCAAGAAATGCTGGCCTAAAGCAGGCTTAGTTAGCCGAGTCTTGATTTGTCTATAATGTAAGAAAATTCGTTAGAATTTCATTTACTTAGAAACCAGCCCTTTTAATAGATACAGTACAACTTACAGTTTACTATTGCTTTTCTCTAATTCCTATATATCCTAGCCTTTAATTGTTGAGACTCTAATGAATAACAAAGCAGTAATTAATAACCAAGTGCTATTTTAAGTGTTTGGCATATATTATCTCCTTTAAAATCCTCTAAAACTGGGCCCTATTCCTAATTTTACAGATGTGGACACAGGAAACTGCCAAAGAAATAGTGAAGACTATTTTAAAATCCAGTTGGGGCCCAGAATTCTATGCCCTTAGTTAGTTTCTTTCAGTTAGGAGCGTCCTAAGAACAATGCTTTAAAACATAATTATCTTCAACTGGAGAAAGGAAGAAAGTAGGTAGAGAAGGAGGAGGAGGGAGGGAAACGCTACTATGAACTCAGAGCATTTGTTATGGTTTACATCTTAAATATTTCCCAAAGGCTCATGTGTTGAAGGAAGGTACCCAGCTGATGGTGCTTTTAGGAGGTCCTGAAACATTTAGGTGGGGGTCCTGGTGGAAGGAAGTGAGGTTATTATAGGTGTATCCTTGAAGGAGATATGAGACCCTGGACCCTCCCTTCTTTACATTCTAGCTGACAGCAACATGACCACCTTTCCTCTGCTATGTCTTCTCCACCATGTCTTGTCAAAGGCCTAAAGCAAGTGCGCCAAGTAACCAAGGACTGAGGCTACTGAAACCTCTGAATCCATGAGCCAAATAGCCCTTTCTCCTTTAGACTCTTCAGTGTTTTAAAACAGTGATGAAGCTCACCAATGTGGCATCACTTTATTACATATCTTTCCATGTGTCTGTGTGAGTTATATGCTACAACTCTTAATGGGATTCAGAATAAACAAACAAACCAAAAACTGGAAAGTTCATTGACCCTCATTAATATGCCATCCTACTTCCATACAATTAGGAAAGGATCCAAAATTATTCTGTTATCAGAATGATAAACCTTTTCTCCTACAATGTGACATAAAAAAACTAATAATTACTTCTAAACTAAAATGTAATTACTATGCATAATTATATAATCTTCCTTTGTACAATGTGAACATGGTTGCCAAATTGTGAACTGTGGTATCCCAGTGAACTCACAAGTAATTGCAGAATATTTTAAATGTTGGGCAAAACACAGTGATAGGTCAGATATGGCACAGATTACCAGGTCAGTGTGGGATTGTGCTCTGTGAAGTTTTCAGTGGCTGCTGTATGTTCGGGTCTGTTTGTGATACTATAACAAACTTAGAACTATAGAAGCTAAAAGTATAGTTCTGTGGTATAGTGCTTCCCTAGCATTCCCAAGGCCCTAGGTTTAATTTCTAGGACCACAGACCCAAACAAAATAAAAGCTCCAGCAAGATTAAGAACAACAACATTTGTTTGCATTTCTGGAAGTGGGAAAGTGCAAGATCAGGGATTGGCAGACTGGTTCATGGCTGCCACTTTCTTGCTGTTTTTCTCACATGTTGGAAGAGATAGATTCTGTGGGTTCTTTTGTATGGAACAAATCCAATTCATGGGCTCTCATCAGCACAATCCCTTGGCAGAAGCCCATTCTTATCACTAGAACTTTGGGGATGAAGATTTCAATATAATGGTTTAGAGGATACAGAGATTGATTCTGATTATAAAAATAAGATTTTAAAAGTTCAGCTCCACATTGGACAAAAATCAGTGTGAATCAAGAAATAAGTGTTCAATATAATGCATAGGCTTGAAGATTATGCAATACTCAATAAGCACTTACTGAATGAGCCATTATTTAAAATGAAAGGATTTCCTTCAATATATTATTAATATACATCTCTTTATTCTGACATGATTATAAAATTGTGGGACATATTTAAAATGTAGGAACCTAAGTGCAGTTAGGAAACTTTGGTATTTATTTTGGCCAAAGAATGATGAGAATTTTGCTGACTATGCTGGAAGCAAGTTTTTGGAAACCTGTGTTTTAATATGAAAATATGGTTTTCCTTTAGACAATAATGACAAAGCCTATCACCTAAAAGAGAAGAAATTCCAAGTATTGTAACTGCATCTAGAATATGAAGAGCTTAAATTTTTAATAAAATATCCTCACTTTAATATAACGAACCCCCTCCCCCATCCTGGGTCTTTATCTGCTTCAAAATGCTAACATCCAAGGGGAATTTGCTTACTAACTAATCACTACTACTCACAACGCCATCCTACAGCTGAGGAAGAAACACTCTCAGCGGAAAAGCTGACACTACAACAGCTGCTCAGTCTCACAGCATCTCTATCCACGTCAGAGACTACGATCCGCTTCAAAGCAATACTGCTATTTTCACTGCACTTAAACAAAGCCGACCCACCACACACAATGACCATACACAATAATGATCTCTGAGATTTATCTCCTGACATTCTAAGCCTTGCTTTCAGTGTTGAGATGAGATTTATAGTGAACCAAGTTACCAGGGTTCTTACTTCATCATATTTATAATAGAACACAGCAATACCAAGCTATTTTCATTATAGATTAATTCCATTCTAGTTAATAAAATATACAGTACCATGTAAGTTAAAAGCCTCTTTTTACATTGTTTTAAAAAGTTAAGATGGGCCTGCAGACATACACACACAGACAGAATAAATATTAAAAAAAGAAAAAAATCATAAAAAGTTAAGATGGAGGAAGAAGACAGCAGTGAACATAAATCTAACCTAAACAGCAATTTATAAATACTTGCTTCTAATTTTAAAAAATCTTAATGAATCATAATCTTCCCCAAACAGTGACTGATCACAGTAAAGATGTTCTGGCATTGGATTAACATAAACACAAAAGATAGCTCTGGAGCTTCCTTGTGCTTGGCAAGTGAAGATGTAGTCACTGGCAGGCTATGGGGACACACAGAAAAAAAAAAGTGAGTGGGCAAGAAGCAACAAGAGTAAAAGACCTTCAAACCAAACAGCCCACAGAGCTCAGCATAGAGCAGTGGTCAATAAACACTCACAGATGCCATATACTACAGTACTGAAAAACACCACCTTATCTAACATTAAGCATAGGGACTGTGTGGACTAGGATTCAGCACACCACCAAAAAGACAGAGGGATTGGAAGAAGAAAATACATGTTAACCAAGAGCAAAATCACAAACAAGCTATTTTATAAAATGCTTCTTAAATTTAATTATTTTTTATTTATTAGTTCAAATTAACTGACCAGACAGTTATTTTCCAGAAAAAAAAATGCTGATGTTATTTTTCTTTTCATGATAACCTAGAGAACCTGATAAGAGATGAGGTTTGCAAAAGCAGCCATCTTCTCATGATAGAGAACACCGTGAGCAATGGCATGTAGAAAGCTCTCCAGGGCTGTTCCTTTCCACCACCACTTCCAAGAGTAATGTCTGCTAGGAAGGGGGCATCTGAGTGCAAAATCGCCCAACTGTAATCATATGTAGTTCTATTGTTTGTATGAGATTTGAATACCAACTTGCAAGTCTTATGTAACTGCTGGGATACATTGCAACAGACAGAATAACCTTAAGATGAATAATTAACAGATTTAAGTTACCATAGATCTGCTGTAACAAGAAGACCCATCCTTGTCAACAAATCTTCCGAATGGGTCAGATCCATAGCTCATTGTTTTATCACAATAAGGCTTCTTCATAATAGTCCAGTTTACCTCCATGGCATCAGAATTGAAATATTAAGGGGTTTAATCACAGTGATCTTGTTGATAAGCTAATATAACAACTAGATCTAGAAATAAAAAGTCATGATCTCTGCATACTGTGATATGAAAGATGCGAATATGTAAGCCTTGTATGACTGTTCTTGCTCCCAGGAAGTGAGAGCTACAAGAGGACTGCTCCTTTAGGCTGCCAGTTCTACTTCAATATTAATGTGTTAAGCAATTACCACATGGAATGATCCCTTTAATGCCACCTGGTCTACTTCCCAGCAGTGAGCTCCACTCCTAGGCTTGTCATGGCTCATTTAAATAGCACAGTATGCTCCCTCTACAAGCCTGTTCCTAGAGCGTCCAGAGTTTAAGATATAATGATATGAAGGTGTTTATCATGAGGTATACTGGAACTCTGAGCCAAAGCAACAGGAGCTGGACGTTATGAGCAGTCTGGGAACACTAAGAGACTTTTTCTTTAAAGAACACTGAATAAATAAATTATTCTATAAGACACATAAAGTTTAAGTAAAGGAAAAAGTTTCAAGCAGAAGTAAGCCTGACAGAATCTTAGAGCACAAAATAACACTTCAGAAATAAAATGAGGAGTGGAAAATCCATCTTTCATCATTGTCTTTTTGTTGCTTTTCCATATGAAACTGTTGTTCATAGGCGATGCAATTTACCTCTTCCCATAAGTAATGGGAAAATTTTTACAACAGCTATTTTATCTAAAATGCATGAAACAAACTCATACAATGGATGCTTAAGGCAAAAAAAAATTTTTCAAAAGGGAAATGGATGGGGAAAAAAACTACAAAGAAAATAAATTTACTTTAGCTTGGAAGTTCAATTTCTAAAGGATACCGTAAACTCAGCAATCATAAAGCCTCCCTGTGTGTTCTGAAAGGTAAAACTACAGTATCTGCACAAACAGAAGCACCATCTGAGTCAGAAGCACCAACAAGCAGAAAGGGCTTGAGTTAGGGCACTAATGATGGTGGAAGAAGAAATGGTTCATGGTGGATAAAAACTGAGTTCTAGGTCTTACTAGCTAGCTAAAGAGTAGGGAGGAAGTTCAGGTTTTAAGATAAGGAAAGATGGATCTAACTGTTGTTGTTTGAAGGGCTGCTTGCTAGTTCCTGGCTGTTTAGCCCCGAAATAATCACACAGAAACTGTATTAATTAAATCCCTGCTTGGCCCATTAG
>LOEQ01004319.1:7007-17644 GCA_001685075.1 Bramus lutescens | reverse complement strand
GGAGGGAGGGAGGACAGAGAAATGAAAGAACTTAACAGAACAACTAATAACTAACATGAACATCACTTTCTTTATTACTCAAATCCTATATTAGTGAATAGCAACTGAAATTGCAAAACAGTTCAATGCGATGGATAATATTTTTAAAAAATTTAAATATTCATTGTAGCGGCATTTCAATTATATTTTAATAAATAATAACTTCCTGAAGATCTGAGAGTAAAACAGTCCCACTGTTTAGCCTTGCAGACCAGGTTACGATAAAACACAACTTTAATCCTAGTAACCACAATGACATACACCTTTAATCCCAGAAGCCATAATGACACACACCTTTAATCCCAGTAGCCACACTAGCTGATAGAAATGTGTGCCTTTAATCCCAGCCCTAGAGAGGATTATAAAATGACAGGAAACAGCTCTCAACACATAGTCTCATTCTGAGATTCTGGGAGGCACAATCACCATTTCAGACTGAGATTGAGGTAAGAGTCAGTGGCTGGCTGTTTTGCTTTTCACAACATCAGTTGAACCTTAATTTCTCTCTTTGAGTTTTTATTAATCATGCTTCAATTCATGGCATAATAATATATATTTAAGATATTCCAAAGTTCTTTCAAGGACAATGAATTTTGGTGACTGGACAAGCAAGGACCTAGATCTAAGAAGCCATACTACCACCCCAGGTCAAGAAAACAACAGAGGATACAAAGATGGCTCAGTGGTTAAGAGCACATACTGCTCTTACACAGGACCTGAATAAAGATCCCAGCACCCACACTGAGCAGTTCACAGTCACCTGTAATTCAAGCTTTGGGAGAGCCTGCTTCCTCTTCTGATCTCTGAGATCACCCCCACTCTCTTAGACCACTCAGCTAGGCTGTCTCTCATCTCAGCATCTTGGTAGTAGTAAACAATGTATATACTGATGTTCATCAGCACTCAATGTAGTTATATCCTGGAGATTCCACCAAAGTCGAGTAGGTTGTGGTATGTGAGGTGGGAAGCTTCTGTTTCCTGTTGTAAGACTGTCTTCTGCTTCCACTCTGTAGTGATCTCCTTTCCCTCTCCTGACAAAACCAGCCTCAAGTCACTCAGCTCCCAGCATCAATTCATCTACTCTAGCTCACCTGTAATCACACAGAATCCTAAAGGTTCAGCTCAAACCTCACATACTTCTGCTTATATTTTATCTAGAGATGGAATCACTGCTTCTTATGATGTGATTTTAAAGATCATTTTAAAAATTAACTTCCAGATTTCTCCAACTATAAACCTCCTACATCAAATTCTTTGATTGCGATCTCTCATGGGCTATTTCATGGACACAGTACCTGCTGAACATGGATGTGTTCTTTTCTCCAGGCAACTCCAGTAGCCATCATCATCAGGCTCTCTCATCTTATTTACTACCATTTTATATTCAACTACCTGGGCCAGGAACCTAGGAATGAATGACTCTCCCTCTTAGTATTCATCCCTCAAATGCACACTGTGTTCTCTTTCCATATTGGCCTTCTATTACCCACTCTCCTTTCCATTATTTTACTACAGGACCTACTAGAATGTGAGCTCCATGGAAGGAAGGATGTGTTCTGTCTTCTATCCTATTCCCATGTCTGTCACACAATACTGCATACACTGAAGTAAATATCTGTAAAACAAACACTTTCGTCATCACAACTTGTCTTCTTCCCGTCATTCCTTTTAGCCCAATGCTATCAAAATACAAACCACATTGTGTTATCTTTTCATTGAAACCTGCTGTGGTCAATAAGTCCTTTACAGTCTGATCTACAGTTACCCACTCTCTACCTTGTTTACTACATTCTAAACACACACAGCTTTCACCTACAAATGACACTTAGTTTAAACTCATTTCCTCCAGTCTTTATGTGTCTCTTTCAGGCTCCTCTTTAATGTCTGGGTGATCTTTTTGAGGGGCCCTTCCTAAATTTAGTGTCCAACACCACCCCTTGGCCAGTGAACTATCACAGTAGCCTGTCCATTTCTGTGCACTGCAGCCCTTGCTTCCTCCCCTGGTGCTGTAACTAAACACCCAACAAACGCAGCACGATGGAGAAACAGTTCATCCTGGTTCCTAGCTCAAGGTACAGTATACCAGATAGGCAGTCAAGGCAGCAGAAACCAAATAGCTGCTCAAGCTGCATCCACAATCAAATGCAATACCTGCATTTCTCCATCTTATATCCCTACCCAGAAAACAGTTCCTCCCACAATCAAATACAAGTGCTAAGGAAATAGGTCAATGAATATTTTAAGTTAAAAAAATTATTCTGAACTACTCAGGGTCAGTGGTAGTAAAAGAAATTCCCCTAAATGAATACTTTTCATCCCATCAGATTCACATTTGGAAATGAAGAACTGTAGTTAAGAAAAGAAAATTGCAAAATGAAATTTTGTCAAATGTGATAAGACACACTTTTAAAAGGTGGAATAAAGAGAAGCAAAAGAATACCCACCAGAAAAATTCTTACATCTAGAATGAAGGTAGTATAAGTCCTAAAACAGCTTCAGACATGAACTCCCCACATCTCTACAGTCACTGCTCTGCGGTTATGAACTGTGAAGTGCACACTATGCCACACCTCAGAAAAGCAAAGAGACAGCACTACTTCTGCGGCCTTCAAGAGGCTGTGCATGGTTCAGCAAATGCTTGGTAGACTCTAAGACCTATACCTTCTTTCTAAAGTATTGTGGCCTCAAGAAATAGGGCCAGCCAAAAGACATAGGAGGCATGGCATTGGAGCTTCTGTAAAGTCAGTTAGGAAGCTGGGCATTACAGTATTTCAGTGCTTCTGCACTGAATTCCCCAACCGCTTTAGGCCTAACACAAATACTAAGAAGCTAACTGGCATTTTTCACACTATAGCTGTTACTACTCTGATTAGGCATGGTTAATTCATGTGAATAACTGGCCTCTTACTTTAATTCCAGAGGAGCTGGGTTTGATTCTCAGCACCCCCTTGGCAGCTCACAACCATCTGTAACTCCAATTACATGGAATCAGATGCCCTCTTTTGACCTCTACAGGCACCAGATGCAAATGCGGTACATAGATAACCAAGCAGTCAAAATACCCGTACATATATAAAAAAATTAATTAAAAGGGTGGTGCACATATTTCAAAAATAAAAAGGGGATGGGGTTGAAAAGATGGCTCAGTGATTAAGAAAACTGGCAGGTCTTCCAATGTATTGTGTTCAATTCCCAGCACACACATGGTGGCTCATGGTTATATGTAACTCTACTATCAGGGGATTTGATACCCTCTGAGAGGCACACAAAAGCAGTACACACACATGTAGTCAAAAAACCTATATACATTAAGTAATAACTATTATTATTAAGTTAATTGATATATAATAATTTTAAAACTTTAAAAGTAGGAGGAAAATACAAAGAGGAAGAAATAAAAAGAGTCCCACACACACCAAAATTACCAACATACTTTAATCAACTGAATTGGCAGACAGTTGTACTGACAATCCTGAGGCTTTATTGTAACACACTCATTAAACTGAATTGAACTTACCAATTAAGTGTGATCAACTTGATGCAAGATGACTCTTCCTATGCTGAGGTATCCTCACATAGCAGTAGAATAAAACTTGCTTTTCTATTTAAAAGTCATTTCTTTTTTTGCTAACAGGTAGTCTAAGAGGAAGGCAGCACGCAGGGTTAGAAAGAGAAAAAGAGGAGAACACAGAGGAAGAATAAACAGCAGGAAACGGAGGATCAGATCCTGGCAGGTACTCCTTCAGACTGGGGGCTCTACCTGTAGCTGCTGAGAGCTGTCGCTGAGACTGTCCTCCCTTCTCCGGGCTTCCTCCAGCATCTGTGCACTCTTCTTCTTCTCCACCTGCTCCTTGTGCTTCAGATTTGCTACCTTCTTATTCTGGTCTTTCACTTGCCTGGTGATGGAGAAATGAAGATAAAGCTTTCATGTATGCATAGAAGGTAGGTGTTTATTTACATGCCTTGTGCGGCAAGGAGTATCTGGATGGCAATGAAATGCTCCTCATGCAAATTCTTTTCAACAATTCCATTTTTTTCTATATACCAATATAGGTAACAAACTATACACAACAATGCTGCAGTTTTCCAATGGAAATGTATCTTAGTGCACACAATAAAATTACAAAATAAAAGTAAGGCACAGGAAGGTGTGAAATGATAATCGATTCAAGCCTCACGCCTGAAACACATAAGTACTCTCTTGACATCAACGTACTGAAATATTAGTTGGCTGATTAAGGTATGTTCTGGAAATATCGCTGCACTCTTATCCTATCTTATCATATCTACTGTATCAGGCAAATGAAAGTAAATTTTAAATGGCTAGGAACTTAGCAGAAGAAACAGAAGGAAACTCTTACCTAGTCCTCTGTATGATACTCTATCTCAACACACTATCATTCTATCCTTCACCGTGGTAGTCTAAATGCGTTCATTTCATTTTATGTTTACAATGGCCTTCCTTTTGTCAGGGATGATGATTCATGCCTACAGTCTCAGTATCTGCACGGGTGAGGAAGGACTGCTGTGAGTATAAGGCCAGCTGAAGCTCCACAGGAAGCCCTGGGCCAGTCTTATATACAGACAAACAGATAAGATGAAAGCCCCTTTCCTACAGGTTTGTTACACATATATATATTTCATTAGTTTGCACATTTTCTAATTTTTAAGATTTCCCAAAAACTACTACTTAATTTCAATACGTTGTCTGAAACTCAGAGTTATCAGTGAAAGTGGGATGGATTTTTAATACCCTCAATTTTTACTATAATATCAAATGATGGATAAAACTTTTAATCCATTCTCAAGGTGATGGACAATTAGATTTTTTTCAACTTTCTTGCTATGACACATGATGCTACTAGGTACAAAGTGACAGACTTATAAGAGATTGTCCAAAGGTTAGGCCCACAACCCAAACTACTAGATCATATAGCATTTTTTTTTTTTTACTAATTTTCTCTCTAGGGAATGACTGATTGTATGCCATAAGTCACCACATCAACTAACACTTGGCACTATCTAGACACAGTATCTCAAGTACAGGACTTTTCTAAAGGGTGTGGTGGAATTCAGACATGAAACCCAGAGCCCTGCACACATGCCAAGGTAAGCCTCAACCACTGCCCTACATTATCAGCCCAGTCCATTGAAGTTCCAAAATGCAACTAATTTGTTAGCAGTGTTGAACCTCTTTTAACATCATCTCTGGTCTTCCCTGTTCCTGCCACTGTCATTGTTCAGGACATCTTTTTCTCAATGGCAGATCTCTTATATGTTCTTTAAATATTTTCTTCCAACCTGTGAGCTATTTATTTAATTGCTTTCGGTTACATTTGTATTTATAGGATCCAAAATTCACACTTTATGATTTCAATGTGTATTACAAATTTACAGTAACCAAAATATTATGGTGTTCATAATATACAAGCAGGAAACGCCATCATTAGAACAGAATAGGCAGCATACAAAGAAGTTTGCACATTTAGAGTCAATCTTGACAAAGGTGCCAGGAACACACAGTGAGGAAAGACTAGTTTCTTAATCAACAATGGTGTAAAACTGAATCTACATGAAGAACACTGGGCTTGGACCCATATATTCATACCATGTACAAAAGAATAAGCAAAATATATTACAGACTTAAATGAAGTGAAAACTGCCAAACTACCAGAAGATAACATAAAGAAAAGAATTCCTTAACAATAGGTTATTCATTTTTGTACTAAAAATACTCACTACAAAGAAATTTTTATCAAACTAAAAAATTTGGTACATGTGAAACAGAGTAAAGAGAATCTTACAGACAAGATGGCAGAAAACATTTGCAAACCAGAAAATAAACCTGATAAAGAGTTAATATAAAAAATTTAAATCTCATTTCACTATCAAGAAAAAAATTAAGATTAGTTAAAGATATTGGACAACAGCACACACAGCCCCAGCTATATAAAGCCTGAAGTCTAAGAATCATGTGAGCCCAGGATTGTAAAACCAGTCCAAACAAGACACAAAAAGATCCATTTCAAAGAAGGTGGGGTTTGTTGGTGGTGGTAAATGAGCAAAAGACTTGATATTTTACACAAGAAAATGCAAATACCAACTTTTATATGGGAAAAGTGCTCAATAGACAAATGAATAATTATATCTATAAATGAAAACATTCAACATTACAAGGAGTTGCAAATCAAACCTATAAAACAACACCTCTTATAACATATCCTCTCCTCTCCACCCCCCACTCTCTCTTGGTTTTCTGAGACAGGGTTTCTTTATGTAGTCCTAGCTGTCCTGGAACTAGCTCTGTAGACCAGGTTGGCCTCGAACTCACAGAGATCTGCCTGTCTCTGCCTCCTGAGTGCTGGGGTTAAAGGTGTGTGCTCTCACCACCCAGCAATGTATTATCTCTTATAATGACTGTAATAAAAAAGAAAACAGATAGCAAGTGTTGGTAAAGATGTGGACAAAAAAGAAACCTAGTAGAGTGAAATAACCATTATGAAATTATATGGCAGTTCTTCATAAAGCTGAAATCAGTGCCACATGTTGTGGAACACACCTGAAATTCTAGCACCCCAGAAACTGTGAAAGAAGAATGAATCACAGGTTTGAGACCAACCTGGCTTACATAGCGAATTACAGGCCAGTTTCTACTACATAGTAAGACCCTGTCTTACAAACAAACCCCTCCCAGGCAAAAAAAAAATATATATCAATATATCCTTTAAAAAATAACTGTGCATGTCTGCAGTCCCAGGCTGAGCTGGGAGGATCACAATTCAAAGCCTGTCTGACTACAGTGAGTTCAAGGCCAGCAAGGTCAATTTAGAGAGACTCAGCTTAAAAAAAAAAAAAAAGTAGGCCCACCATGATCTCATGGGAGGAAAGAAGCTCCCAAGACTCTGCCTTTTCGTGGCACTATGAGTAGTAGTTAGCGCTTCCTGAGGAAAAGGGAGTCAAGAGGAAATGGTGGATCAATGACATTGACAACAACAAAAAAATTTGTTCTGTCATAGAATCTATACCACTGGGAAGGTAGTAACGGAACTTGAGTTTGTCATAGAAAGTATTTACAGGTGTGCACTATAGACAACACAATAAAAATATTATCATCAGAGGAAATAAAGATAACATTAATACTTAATTTTCCAACTTCATAATTTTGTTTTAATATTTCAAAAATATAGTATTCTATCAATTAATAGAAGAAAATTAAATGAAACCGGTTAGGGACTTAACACTAGAAATGTCAAAGAAATGAAAATTTCTGTTTTCATGAAACAAACTGCTTATTTTCAAAATTGTTCTCACACTTTTCACATACTATATGCATAGATTCCTTTCACTTTGTATCTGAGAGCTATTCCAGATGGGGCTGGCAGTCAGTAATGTCTGCTGCAAGGCCTGGTTATTGGAGGCATTCTGACATACTAAGTAAGGAACCCACTTAAAACCACTAGATTGGCTTTTGGTTAAAAACATATATTACAGGCTAAACATTTGATCCAATTAAAACAAACTCTACTTTTCAGCACTTTTAAAATTCATAATTATATCTTAAAGTAAAAAAAAAGTATTCCTTACAATACAGAACTAGGACACAGTTTTGAATTTTATATCAGAAAAGAATTTAAAAATCCATAGCTCATAATCAAGTGTGCTCTATACCCCATTTGTGTGTGATTTTAAAATACACATTTTGATTTTCAAAATGCTGAACATAACATTTAAATGACTGCCCTTCATTAGTTCCAAAAGCTTTAATAAAATTCTGGCAATACAGAACACACACACATGGTGGCATGCTCACACAAGGAGAAATTTCAAGACAACAAGGTGTCTTTGCTTTTGTATGAGTTTCTTTTTCTTGACTTTTCTAGACAAGTTACTTTTAGCCTCTTGTTAAAGATGAGATAGCTGTCATCTTAAAGGTAGAATGTGCTGCACATGCTCCACGTGGTTCCCTATTTTCATTCTCAATATCCTTTCTTAGGTTTGTGGTTATTACTACTATCGTCTAAAAACTAAGAGTAACCACTGCCTGACCTTCTCCCCATTGGCTTTCCCTGCCTTCCCTCGTGCGTGGCGAATGTGAGCAAGGATGTACGCAGAGTATATCACAAAGTAATGCCAACAGAGGAGAGCTCAGGAAGTTTCTTGCCTCACTAAATGCCATCTTCAGTTATTTTCTATAGTAAGTACATAAAAGAAAGAACATCAAAATACATATTAGTAAAATAGAATGTAGTTCTTGAATGCATCTGTAGAAACAAATATTATGAAGCATCAACAACACTAAAAATTCCCTTCCTTCTACTCTATCTGCACTTGCTTTCATAACAATCTATTTCAACAGAGTTTGATATTTGCATTTACAGGGCCACAAAGAACTTTTCTCCTTTTATGCTTACTGGCCAGTAATTCTTTCAGAAAAGTTTAATTCATTTACCCATTTATGAACTGGACTAGTTTAAAGTACTTATACTTTTTAGTTATTTACAGATGCTAAGAATTAACCTCTCCTAGTATCTCTGGCTGAGCTTTCCTCTGGTTGGCAGCAGTCTTTTCAGCCTGTAGACTGCTTCCTTTGCTTTGAGCTCTGTAATTTTGTCCAGCCCCATTTCTCAGTTCTTGCTTTAGTTCATACACTCCCTTTGCCTTTCGAGAAACTGCTGCACATGCTTACATCTGGAACTGTTTCCCTACACTGCCTCTAGCAGTTTCGAAGTTTGCTTTCTTACATCAAGGTCTCTGATCTACTGTGAGTTGATTTTTGTGTACAGTGAAAGATACAGATCTAATTTCAATCTTCTACTTGTGGATATCCTGTTTTCCAGCACAATTTGTAAAGATGCTGTCTTTCCTACAATTTAGTTTTGCTGGCTGTTAGCACCTTTGTGACAATTTAGGTGGCTGCCAGTGGTTCTGTTTGGGTTCTCGCTTCCATGGAATCAAGTCAATTTGTTCACAGGAAATGAATCTTCTAATATATTGTTGAATTTGGTTTTATTAAGAATTTTTGTATGCATATTCATTAGGGAAATTGCTCCATAATTTTATTTTCTTAAAAATATTTTTTTATCAGTCAGGTGGTGGTGGCATAACACTTTAATCCCAGCACTTGGAAGGCACAGGCAAACCTATCTTGAAAAATCAAAAGAAAAAGTGAAAAAAAAAACAATGTCTCAAGCCAGGCGAGGTGGTGTACATACACCTTTAATCCAAGCACTCGGGAGGCAGAGGCAGGTGGATCTCTGTGAGTTTGAGCCCAGTCTAGTCTACAGAGTGACTAGAATACCTAGGGCTGTTACAGAGAGAAACCCTATTTTGAAAAACCAAAAAAAAAAACCCGAATAATGCTGGTATGAACATAGTTGAGCAAATGCCCTTGTGGTATGAGTGTGCATCCTTAGGGAATATGCCCAAGAGTGGTATTGCCGGGTTCAATTTTCTAAAAAACCATCATACCATTAAAGGGCTATTGAGAAACATAGCACTAAGGAAATTCCCAGGAATCCTCAAAGATGACCCCAGCTAAGACTCTAAGCAACAGTGGAGAGGATGCCTAAACTGGCCTTCCCCTATAATCAGACCTTCCCCTGTAATCAGATTGATGACTACCTTAACTGTCATCATAGAGCCTTCATCCAGCAACTGATAGAAGCAGATACAGAGATCTACAATAAAGCACTGGGCCGAGCTACCTGGGACCAGCCCAAGAGAAGGAGGAACAATAATACGAGCAAAGGAGTCAAGACCACATTGGTGATACAGAACAGCTGACCTGAGTTAGTGAGAACTAACTGGCTCTCGATTGATAGCGGCAAATCTGCATAGGACCAAATTAGACCCCCTGAATGTGGGGGACAGTTATGAGGCTTGGACAGTCTGTAGGGCCACTGGCAGTGGAACCAGAATTTATCCCTAGTGCTTGAACTGGCATCTAGGATCACATTTTTTTGGGGGGGGGGAGGGATACCTTTCTCAGTCGAGATATAGGAAAGAGGTTCTTGGTCTTGCTTCGAAGTGAAGTGTCAGACTTTCTTGACGCCCCATGGGAAGCCTTACCCTTTCTGAGGAGTGGATGGGGAGGTGAGATGGGGGTAATGTGGAGAAAGTAAGAGTGGAAATGGAGATAGCTATGTAAAATGAGAAAAAATTGCATTAAAAAATTCATAATAAAAAATAAAAAAGAAATGAAGGAAGAAAGGAACAAACATGATTCCATTACAAAAAAAAATCACTATCAAAATAAAGAGTTCAGATGGTATCAGTCAGTCCTAATGATAAGCAGCAGCCGGTTATGGTGACAGGTGATCTTTACAGTTTATTAACATTTGTCCATTTCTAAGCCATCCTTAAAGAAAATAGTAACTGGTTAGGCCTAGTAGCAAACCTCTTTAATCCCAGCACCAAGAAATAAGAGGCAGAGGAAGAGGCAGGCAGGTCTCTGAAAGTTCAAGGCCAGCCTATTATACATAGTGAGTTCCAGGCCAGTCAGAGTAAAACCCTGTCTAAATTCAAAACAAATAAAAAAAAAAGGAAAATCAGGGGCTGGAGAGATGGCTCAGAGGTTAAGAGCATTGCCTGCTCTTCCA